>PVJI01000307.1:0-293421 GCA_004026765.1 Micronycteris hirsuta | reverse complement strand
TAGATTGTTCTTTGTTTCAATGTCTCTGGTTATGTTTTGTTTGCTTTCTGCTTTTTTAGGTTTTTTTGGTCTGTTTGCTCAGCCACCAACTGAACTGCTGTTTCCTTTGAATAAAGAAAAACAACACTCTAGGTCTGCAAGGATACGGAAATCACATGACATACACACTGTATGACTGACCCACGATGCTCTTTCGGAAACAAATTCCTTCTCATCCCATTCCAACATATGTATATATACCATACACCATGCTTTTTTCCATATCATAAGAAAACGATCAGATGTGTTTTTCCTTACTTTTTCTTCTTCCTTGAAACACTGCTTATTCTCATACATTAATATTTCATTTCCAAGTGTAACATGTCACAGTGGGGAGTTGTGTTGACTAGCAAGAAGTCAGGAGGTAAGAAATTTCCCTGATCTCAGAAAAACTATTGTTAGCACAGCAGACAATAAATAAATAGGAAAGGCAGGAGGAAGCCTTTTATGCTGAGAGAAATGCAGACGATGACAAAACTTATAAGGCTAAGGAAAAACAAATCATCTTTAGGAGAACTTGCACTGGAAATGGCTTTGCCTTTCAAAAGGAAAAATGCCCTGCTGAATCAGCAGCGTTTGAGGGAGAAAAAAAGTCTTGTGTGGTTTTAGAAATACTAAACTCAAATTCACTGTCAAAAAGGAAAAAAGGTTAAAAGGTTGTGTTTGCATATAAAATGAGAATGAGTTTAAGCTCAGAAAAATCGCGAATTGCAGGCAAAGAAAAATCAAACAGAGGAGTTGGGAAGGAAAGAAACAAAGCATGTTCAGGCTGGTAGCATCCTGATGTACAACAGAAAAATCCACACAGTTGGTAACGTGCCCATTTCGCTCTGCACTCTGTTTCACCGATATGCTAGAAGAAGGGGAAAAAATGAATGAGCTCTTATTTTCTTGAGTCATAAAGCTGTTCAGTCAAGCAAGATAACAGATAACGAATCTCTACAATGGAAAATTGATTTGTGGGTTCTCAAATTCTTCATTTTGTTTATGTTTCAGAAATGTGTAGATATGACAGGGTGTCTTACTGGGGTATTTTTTTTTCTTTTCAATATTTCATCACAGCAAAAAGAGATGACGATTGTAACTGTGAAATGCAAATTTATTTTATCTTGAAATGTCAGTTATGCTATTGTCAGTCTACAACAAACATAAAAAGGAATAAGACTCTCTGAAAGACCAGATAACATAGTCAATGTTATGCTTTTACTGTGGGAAACAAAAAAAAAAAGAAATTCTTTAATTGTTCAGAAAATATTCAGTCTGGATTTTTATGTACTTTAAATCTATGGGTCATAAATTGTAATATGCATATTGTATTAGTTAGAAAATAGTTTCTATACTTGATGAATTTATCATGTAAAATGTATACATCAACTGTATACAGATTTAATGAGCAACTATTATTATTACTGGTTAAAGAATTATAATAGCATATAAAAGAAAGTTTAATTTTAGATATCTAATACTTGCAACCTTTAGCAAAATATGAGGACATGTGAGACACAAAAATAAATGGTTCTTTAATTAACAGAATATTATCACAGGAAAACTTTGTACAGGAGCAGCTAATTAAGAGCCATTGTTAAACTGATAAGAATGAGCAAATCTCAGATACAAGAAAAAAATAGTTTACAAGGATAATCCAAATAAAAAACCCAGCTATTGATCATTTATTCATTCACTCACTCACTCATAAACTCACTCATTCAATAAATATTTTGTGAATACTTTGCAATAACAGGCATTTTATTGATTCCGCACAACAGTAACCGCCACTTATAGAGGCCAAATATGTGTCAGCCATTGTTCATATGCAGTTTCAAAAAAGTTAAGAAACTCGCTAAAAATTTCAAAACACAAAGTACAAATCCAGTCCATTTAAACCCCATTTTCTCTGAAACCAAAGCCAATGTTCTTTCACCCACACTAAGCTCCTTCCCTTCTACTATTTTCATAGCTTGTACTCTGGTGCTGGAGGTTAAGACATAATTAAGACAACTACACAATGTGATGAGGGCTCTGGAAGTCTGACTAAAAGGAGGTTTACTGACCTGGATGTTGAAGTAGAAGCTGGAGTTTTCCAGGAAAAAGAAAGAAAAGGAACTGCATGCAATTGGGTGGTGGTGCCCGGGTGGAGGGGCAATATGTGCAAAGTCAGGGAAGCAAAAGAAAATCTGATATATTCAATAAGCATTTATTATGCATCAATTCTGAGGCAGGATCTACACTATGCACTGGTTGAATAAAATGTGGCCCTTGGGCTCAAATATGTTATTATCTCGTAGAAAGATAAATCCTATAAACAACTACGTACCTGAAAGTATCAATGCTGATAGTGTAGAATTGTGTCAGGGGTCACAACAGAACTATATTCAAATGAGAAGTTCACTGAAGACTTCTAAGTAGCTTTTTAAGAGTCTCAAAAAGTATTTAAAAGTTTTATAGGCAATTTCTGCTTCCAATTAGAAGACAGAAGACCTCAATTCCCATGTGAACACGTAAAACATCTAAATAATATAAAAATAATACTTATATATGGAACTATCAAAGGATAATGTATGCAAAAATGCTTGATGAACTGATTCGCAGTTAGAGGAGTCCGTCATAAGAGAACCGGAGTCCTGGACAGTCTGGGCGCAAGGAGGCCGAGACCGCCCAGACACACCATCACTGCTGATGGAGACACGGCCACCTGAGCTCCTGGCAATGGTGAAGATTGTGAGATGCGTTGGAATCTGAAAGACTATCAAGTTTAGTAATAATTTCCTCAGCACAGCAGTCGTCTCCACGCTACTCTAAATTTGTTTAGAAAACTGAAGTAAAAACAGGACTGACAAGCAGAAAGAAAATATTCCACCCGGCCCACCTCCCACATGAAATTGTGACATCTGAAGAGGTGATACGGGATTCTTAATCAAATCCATATGAGACCAAAGAAATACCCTACCTTAGGAATCTGTATGCGGGGGGGGGTGGGCTGATCAGAGTGAGTTGAAGCTCAGTCTCAGTCAAATGAACCCTTGCTGAAATATGAATAATCAACCACCTCCTCACTTTAGCCAACAGAAGAGAGAAGAACTTGAAATTCCAGGAGTTAAAATCAAGCATATTTTCCTTTCTCATGTGTTTTCTATACCTAATTTCTGGATGCAGTAAAAAAAAAAAAATCAAAACCAAGGAAAAATATCAGACCACAAATGATGTAGTACAAGAATTAACTGAAAATAATTTAAAACTTCAATTGTAAACAGGGAAAAATGGTAAGAATATATGAATTTCAGCAGAAAATGGAAACTATAAGAAAAATAAATAAATGATATATCTGAAAAATATAATACATGAAAAAATAAATGGGTTTAACAGAAAAATCAACAAAATAATTAAATAATTAGTGACTTTGAAGACAAATCAGAAGAACTTATCCAAAATAAAGCCCAGAGAGAAAAGATAAAACAAAAATACACTAAGAGCATTAGTTGACCTGTGGATGGATCAATATCAAACAGTCTAATATACATGTAGTGGAGTCCCTGAAGGATAGAAAAAGCAGAAGGCAGAAAAAAAAAAAAAAAAAACCTTAAGAAATAATGACTATTTTTTCTATGGTTAAAATACATTAATCTACAAACCTAAGAAGCTCAGTGAATGTCAAGTGGAATAAGTTCATAGAGTATGCACCTAGGCATACCATTGTCAACCTACTGAATCCAAATGTAAAGAGAAAATTTCTAAACAAAGCAGTAAAATACATCGTTGTATGTGTGGTGCGGAGGAGGGGCACGCTCATTAAAAGGAGCACAGACTATAACCCGATGGATTGGCATCTTTAAGGTGCCACAAGAAAACAACCAAAAAGTAATGTCAACCTAGTTAACTTATATTCAGCAAAAATAGCCTGCAAAGATGAAGTGAAATACATACAATATTAGATAAATGAACAAATAATAAAGGAAAGCTAAGAGAATTTGTTGCCATTGGATCTGTACTACAAGAAATGCTAAAAGAAATTCTTCAGTCCAAAAAGAAATGACAACATTTGGAAATACAGACCTTCAAGAAGAAATGAAGAATGCTAAAAATGCCAGTGAGGCATCTCTAAATCTCTTTTTTCTTCTAATTCATTTGAAAGACATTTGATTAATTAGAGAAAAATATAACATTTGAAATGGGAACGATAGAGTTATAATTTGGTGAGTTTCCTACCTTATTTATGAAGCAGAATAATATTAATTCAAGATAGAAAATGATAGATTAAGTGTGCATACTTTAGTCCCTAGAGCAACTACTTTAAAAAAGTAAAATAAAAATCCAACAAGTTAGATGAAATAGAACACTAAAAAATAGATTAATTTAAAAGAAAACAAGAAAGTAAATGAAAAACAAACAAATGGAAAATAAAAATTATATGACAAACTTCAAGCAAATTATATCAATAGTTACATTAAATGTAAGTGTAATAAACATGTCAAAGAAAAAGCAATTATTGTCAAAGGGTATTAAAAATAATTACTAATAGTAACTAGTAACAAAAATCAATTACTATTGATCTATGTATCTGCTTTTATGAAACTAGACTACTTTATTACATCACACATGAGAATAAATTCAAAATGGATCAAAGACTTAAATGTTAGACCCAAAACCATAGAAAGAGTAGGAGAAAACATAGGCAGCAAAATCTCAGACATTGCTAATAGAAAATTTTTATTGGACACATCTCTCCAGGCAAGGGAAACAAAAGAAAAAATAAACAAATGGGACTACATCAAACTAAAAAGGTTTTGCACAGCAAAGCATATCATTAACAGAATAAAAGGATAACCCACAGAATGGGAGAACATATTCGCCAATACATCTGATAAGGGGTTAATATGCAAAATTTATAAAGAACTTACAAAACTCTCCTTGGCTGGTGTAGCTCAGTGGATTGAGCGCGGGCTGGAAACCAAAGGGTCCTGGTTTGATTCCCAGTCAGGGCACATGCCTGGGTTGCAGGCCAGGTCCCCAGTGAGGGCCATGTGAGAGGCAACCATACATTGCTGTTTCTCTCTCTCTCTTTCTCCCTCCCTTCCCCTGTCTCTATAAATAAATAAATAAAATCTTAAAAAAAAAAAGAACTTACAAAACTCAACGCTAAAAAAAACAACCTAATTAAAAAACGGGCTAACCAGAAAAAACACTTCTCCAAAGAGGACATACAGATAGCCATAGACACATTAAAAGATGCTCAATGTCACTATTCATCAGAGAAATGCAAATTAAAACCACAATGAGATATCATCTCACACCTGTCAGAATGGCTATCATAAACAAAACAACAAACAACAAGTGCTGACAAGGATGTGGAGAAAAGGGAACCCTAGTTCACTGCTGGTGGGAATGCAGACTGGTGCAGCCAGTGTGGAAAGCGGTATGGAGATACCTCAGAAAATTAAAAATGGATCTACCTTTTGACCCAGCAATCCCACTTCTGGGAATATGTCCAAAGGACCCCAAAACACTAATTCGAAAGAAAGTAAGCACCCCTATGTTCATTGCAGCATTATTTACAATTGCCAAGATATGGAAATAGCCCAAGTGTCCTTCAATAGATAAGCGGATAAAGCAACTGTAGGACAGTTACCCAATGGAGTACTACTCAGCCTAAAAAAAAAAAAAGAAAGAAAATTTTACACTTTGCAACAGTATGGATGGACCTGGAGAACATTATGCTAAGTGAAATAAGCCAGTCAGAGAAAGACAAATATTATATGATTTCACTCTTATGTGGAATCTAATGAACAAACTGAACTAACAAGGAAAATTGGGGCAAACTCATAGATGGAGAGCAGCATGACAGTTAGTAGGGGGGGTGATGTGATGAGGTGGTGGGATTGAGCCAAAAGGAAAAACAACTCATGGACATGGAGACCAGTGTGGGATTGCTGAGGGGAAGGGCGTATAAGGGGACTAAATGGTAATGTAAAAAAATACAACAAAGATTAAGTAAAAAAAATGACTAATAACATGTTCTCCACAAGAATTACGACTTAAATGCAACATAGTTGATAGAAAAAGGATGGAAAAATATATACCATGCCAACCCCAATAAAAAGAGTTCTGGTGGGGCTATGGTAATGTTTGACAATGTAGACTCCAGAATAGGGAGTATTACTAGGGAGCAGGGGACATTCACAATGGTAAATAGGTCAATTCACCAAAGAGATATATTTTTTCTCAACATGTATGCTCCCAATAATGGAGCTTAAAAGTAAGTGAAGTAAAACTTCACACAAACAAAATATAGACAAATCCACAGGAGACTTTACCACTCTTGCAAAAATAAATAGAGAAACTTAGAATTATAGTAGTAGATTTCAACATGTTTCCTGTCATTAATCAATAGGACAACTTTTTAATATCAAAATAATATGACCAGATTTGCATTTTTCACTCTGGTGGAATTGTCAAGGGAGTATTGAAGAGAGGAAAAGGTGTGTGTGTGCGTGCGCTGAGGAGGGAGGAGAAAGGGGGAGAGAGAAAGAGAAATTATTAATTAGCAGTCATTATAGTAATCTAGTGAGAGATGGTGATGGCCTGAATTAATTTTTAAAAAACAGTGAGCATAGAGAGAAAGTAATTAACTGGAGATATATTCGATTTCTAAATATAAAACCGGTCACTTCTTGGCTGTTTAGCGCATGTGGGAGGTGACAATAGGGAGATTTCTAGAATCATCATGAGTTCCTTTTAAGAGACTGAGGGGATGCTTTTCATCAAAATGGTGTGAAGGAGGAGGATCACATCTGAGAAGAGGGGCACAGAATTCACTGTTAGATATTTTTATACTGTGTGTGAGACGTTGTTGGAAATGCCCAGTAGGTAACTGAACATGTGGGTCTGGAAGGCAGGAAAGACATCAGGTTAAAGATGGTTGCCGTGACCGAAGTCATCGACAAGATTGAAATACCCCGGTAAGCACAGATAAAAGGCCACATACAGAATGCTTGAATTTTGATATAGAAAGGGTAGGTAGAGGAAGAGAAACCTGCAATGGAGACAAAAATGGAAAAGATTAAATACACGATAACCAGAAAAAGTAGGTCACAAAAATTAAGGAGGGATATTAATTTAAGGGAGCTAAGTGCTGCAAGATGGTGAAGACTGAAGTACATTCATTGAACTTAGATTTCTCCCAACATTAACAGAATAGCTTTTGTGAAGAGATGAACTGAATACAAAATAAAGGTGAAGAAAATTGAATGCAGACCATTTTTTTTTCAGGCAGCTTGACTCTTAAACTGAATAGGAACTGCTGACCTGAAATTAATAATTATAGGAGCCATATTTGATGAGTTGGTGTCACCAAAATTAAAAAGACTGCTAAAAGTCATAAGAATGATGCAGGGGCATTTCCTTCAACTTGAGTGATCAATAAATTCTTCCCCACTAGAGAGATTATCATAGTTTCTTTAATGTTATGTAGATACTCCACCTAAGTGACATCTTCAGAGATAATTAGCCTTTAATAACTCCTCTTTACGGGAAGCACTGTCTGGGTGAAGTTTCTAGGAAAGGTGTGCATTTATAAAGAAGAATGTGAAAAACACTTCAAGGCAATTCGGGCAAAAGCATACTTTTATTTTGTACAATGAACAGTGGAAAGGTTTAACACACCTTTCCTAGTAATTTATACAATGGAGATCATCTCCAGGGATCTCATGGGATTGAAAGCGTGTGTGGAAAAGATGCAAATGTTAGAAAATCTAATTGATAATCCCAAAAATAAGATGTTTCTTCTTAGGATTATCTCTGATTTGAGCTCCACGCATACATCTAAGAAAACGTCTCACAACTCAGATCCCACTGCAAGTTAGTAAACTCTCTCCGTTCTCTACCGTGATCTCTGGGAATAAGGTAAAGGAAAGGAAAAGACGATGAAAAGTGGCAACAACGAGCCAAACCTTAACTTTATTCCTGATAGGTAGGTGAGAAATGGGAGTTGTGCAAGGTAGAAAAACTTAAATTCTGTGTGTAGGAATTGCCACTTACAAAGTGATCATCGAACTCAAAACATTTTCTGATCCTTGCAGTAGTGTCTGAATGGCCTGCCTACTGCCAAGAGAATGAGGGCAGGCTGTTTTACTGGAAGCTCCACTCAGTCCACTTCTAGGAGTGCCTCCCTGCCCGCTGGCTACACTTTGCAGCCCTGGCTCCAGGGGCCGCAAGTCAGTGTTCGCTTGGTCTGCTGGTGGCGCCAGATCATCACATAACTACAGAGTCCCAGAAGCCTCCAGCTTTCAAAACATATAAATATAAATATACTTATGACCCTCGCTATATATTTTAAATTTTTCTTTAAAAATTCAAAGAAGGATACCAGAAAGTAGTATGAAGCCTCTCAAGTGTGAATACATTCATTTAAAATGATTTTTTTCTGATATTAATGCTAAAACATTTGCATATGTACAAATGCCCAAAGGTAATGTTTCTACCTAGAGCTTTTCCAATCAGTGAGGCAAATCTAGGTGTAGTATGGTATATGGTATGGCATGTATGTTATAATCGCTGATGTGCTTGCAGACTGCTCTAGGGAGATCTTGACCTAGTCGACTACCATCTCAATGTACATCTCCACTGTGCCCCCAGGCAATCCCCCATCGCGGCTCCAAGTGATCTTTGGCTGCCATATTCCTCTCCAACCATATCTGAGACAACTGGAGCCTCCACATCCAGCTCACGGTCAGGCCCGATTAGCTTACTAAGTGCTATTCACTGTCTGCTCATTAATAATATTGCTCTTTCATACCTCATAACTCCAAGATTTTACCAAAGCAATAGCTACGTTATTGAGTAGACTATGCAGAAAGAGCTGATGTTTTGAATGATTCTAGGGTGGAGACTGCCAGTTGTCTATCGGAATCCATATTCCTATTCTTCATAGTAATACAGCTCAAAGTGGGTGTGGGGCCACCCAGTCGGAGACTGTTTTCCTGACTCGTTTGCAGCTGTCTCTGAGGTGTGGCTTAGTTATCACCAAGAGAATATTACTGAAAGTGATAAGTGATGTCTGCCTCATGGTGGAAGATAAAATTGTTTCCCTCGATATGTGTTATTCTCCCTTGCCTTGAGTCAGTACATGGGCACGTCTGCAATTCGGCTTCCATCACTGCCTAGGAACAGATAGATCTTTTAAAGCCTCTGTATTCAGAACTTCCTTTTTTTATAGCAACTTCACCTTTACCTAACTAATGTGGATGTTAATAGACCAGTGAGTTGTATCTCCCATGATTGCGTTTTTAACACAGGCAGCATAGAGACCTAGTTACTTAATGAGCAGGAGCACCTCTGTCTACTACAGGAATTCTCCACATCTTGGCAACTCAGCCATGTCTGCTACCCCCACAGCACTAATACTTAAAGGCAAGACTATGTCTTTCTAGCTCTAGCATTAACACAGGTTTTAGTACAATAATAGGTGCATAGTAATAGAAGTTTAAAAATACTGGGAGTCAGAAGGGTTTGCAGCCTCTGAAATCATGTCCCGAAGGCAGCCACCTAACCTGTTTATACGCAGGGTGAGCCCTACAAAGGTTAGGATTTATGAGCACTAACATTGCTGATAGTTGGATGTAATGTCAAGCCTGAAAAAGACCATATGGCTAATGCATCCACATTCTGAGCTGGCAGAAATTGTCAGTTCATCAGTACATCAGCAGTGACTAATACTGACACCGCTAACTTTATTGACATCTGAACTGTGCTTTAATATTAGGTGTCATAAAACCGCATGAATGGTGAGATACCTACAGGCTTAATAAAAAAATACTGCAGGATTAATTTTCCAGATGAGGGTAATAAGAAATTTGAAGCTCTGGCATTCACGCTGTTCCTCGGATGCCGTGTAACGGTGACTCAGGCTCTCCTCGGAGCATCGTCGAGAGCTGCGTTCGTGCACGTTCGGGCACGCCTGGGCAGACGCTGACTCCATAGGAGCATTATTCACGGCTGAAGCGCATTTCGCAGTCTGCTCTACACACAGCACTCTTAACTCCTGTTGTACCTTTGGTCTGCCCGTCTAGGTGTCCATGTAACAACCCTTGAAAAGTGATTTTTATTTTGGGCTGGACCTGGGAACGGCAAAATGAATCACAGAAGAAAGTACTCCACTGTAACTCTTTAACCTAATAAACCTAATATATGCTCAAGAAATACAAATAATACCTTACCAGTCACCATTCCTTTCTTCACTAAGAAATCATAGTCAAGTGCAGAGAAAAGGTTTATCAAGACCCAGGATGGTTCTCAGGTACAAGAATAAGAGAATAAATGGTTTTGTTCCATTATTCTCTGAGTTTTAAAGTGAACCCTGTCTCCTCCACACTCCTTTGCCAGGCCTTTCCTTGCTTTTGAACATTGAATATAAAGCAATGAAACATAGCTCTGTGCTTGGGAGGGATGTAAACAGCTGCTCTGCCTGGTTTCATTCCAGTTTAAACTGTCTTATCATAAGCCAGAGGATTTTGCTTTTGTTTCTTTCTGTCCAGCTCAGCCTATAAACCAAATACTTTCGAGTTAGGGCAAACGTCATATATTAATAAAACATTTGCATTTTTTCTGGAAACTTCTAAGAATCTGAGTATGCGGACCTCTAATATCTGTGGGATTCTGAAAAGAATACAAATGGAGGCCCACATACCATATGTCTAAGTATTTAAAAGCTATATATCAAGCCAAAACATTTTTAAAATGTGTCTATTTTCCTATTTCTATAAATAAACCTTTATAATAACGAAAAACCAGTTTGAATTTAGAATTCTTCAATTTGTTGGGGTTTTGTAAAAAAAACAGCAGCATAAGGACAGATAGACCCCTGTCCTGTGAAGGAAGTAACGCGCTTCTTTCTCTCCCATCTCTGTCTCTGTCCCACTCTCCGAAGGGCTTGGTGGCATCTGTACCTCCACCTCTGCTCCTGCAAGCACCAGACCTTTGGCCCTGCCTTGGATCTGGAGGTGGGCCCACTGGCTGTGCAGAGAGAACAGAGTCTAGGAACGCCTCACAGGCCTTAGAAGCAGGCTTAGGGCTGTTTGCGAAGTGAATTTCTGGACTTCAAGTATCTAAAGCATGGTTCAAAAAGAGGCTCAAGCTCTGGATGGACACACCTCTTGGCTCTGTAGACTTTCAGCTCCGTGGACAGAGGACTTAGTCAGAGAAGGCTGTGACATGGGACCCAAACTCTCTTGCCTGAATCTAGGGCGGCGGTAGGCAGTGAGGAGATTCGGGAGTTGGGCTCTGGTCCTGCTTCCCGGTGCTGCCACCTGGTTTCAACCTTCGGGGAAAGTATCTTTTGGAGTGCATCGATTGTTAGCTGTGTTATAGGATGGCATGGAGATTGATAACATCAAATCGAGTCCCTAGGATCCGTTAAAGACAAGGAAGAAATTATTTCTGGGCACAGTCATATAAGCATTGAAAGCAGAGATTTCAAACGAAGGTTTATAAAAAGCGTTATCACTGCAGCATATGTCATATTGCCCTAGTTATTAAATTAGTCTAATTAAAATCCAACTTTCTAGTCCCAAGGGTGAAGCTATTGGAATTACTTTTTCCCCTTTAATTAAGTGAGTACTCACATAGAGACACAAGTAAGACAGGACTGGTAAGATACAGGCAAGGATGAGCATTTCCCCTTCAAATTCCTCCCATTAACTAGAGCAACAAAAGATCCAGTGCACGGCCAAAGGAGAGAGGTAGGCGTTACATTTTCCCCGCATTCTAGGAGGATCGAAGGGGAGTAGATCGCATTCCTCTAGGCGGGACCCATGGGCACCTGTCTGCCAGAGGACACCTGTCCCATTGACACGGGCTGTAAGGAAGGGGCAGCGTCAGGCCTTTCACGTCATGCGTGCAATCCGCTGGACTTCTAACATCGCCAGTGGAGATGCCGCATTCTGACAAGTACTTTAAGAATTGATCCCAACGTGAAAAGTCAACTTTATGCTTTCATTACTGACCTACTCAAATCTGCAGTTATGCTCTCAGGCTGCATCAGCCCCCCATTTATATAGGTTTTGATTAATTTAGGTGAGAGTCTGGTGCCCAAAGAAAGAAATGTCATTACAGTATAGCAATTGCTTAAGGAGCCTCAAACTTCATAAAGAGAATTCTCCAGGGGATTTCTACCAAAATAGTTACTGACAATGATATGTAAAGAGAGTGTTTACACCAATTATTAAAGTGGCAGTAATTAAGTGCTACAATGAAGATTGGCTGAGCCACTGGGTAAGGTACTGAATTACCCAGAGATGAGTAAAAATTTGTTGTATATATTCACATATCTCAGTTCTAGTGAAAGGCACTATTTATCTAACTCATAAGGAAAGAACTTATTCCTTAATGAGCAAGAGCTCCTAAATATCTCTGTGCAATAACATCTTGATCAGGGCTAGACATAACCTTAATCAAGCCCAGCAAAGTATTTAAGCATTTGAAATTGGAATTCAATAATGAGAACTAGCATCTGATAGTGGCTTGGCTTATAAACATGAAAGTTATGTGGGTCATATTTAACCATACCATGAAGCAGCAAAATGCCAATCTACAGAGATAAATTAATTTATTAGGATCCCAGAGAGAAGCAAAGAGGAAAAATCATGTGTTCCAAAAGGAGGGATGTAATTTAATAACATCTTGAAGACTTCATGTTAGTCACTTTCAGGTTCTGGCCCCTCCTGAAACTTGACTACAGTTTCTTTCTTGATAATCATAATATCCCTGTGTCATTTAATAAATCATCTTTCCTGCTTCAGCATGAGAATTTCTGTATCCAAGGAGCCTTGACAAAATATTACTTAAATTTCTCATTTATCCTGTTAAGATCTCTGCAAATACTTAGAAAATAAAATTGAGCCTTGCATACCTCCTAATGAGTGTTCTCCACAAAACAATTTGCATGATGTTACATTCCCTTGAGGTGGAAACATACACACACACACTTATGTATATGTGTAAATATACATAATTTTTTAAATTTACATTGATCCTCTGTAGCCCTTCCTGTAGCTATATTCTGCTCTGCAGGAATGCCCTGTAGTCCATCTGTCCTATAGTCACGTCAGGAATTTATAGCTGTTCTGTTTTCTCTTTCGGCATGAGAAAAATACTGAAGGAGGAAGGGAGCATTTAGTACTTGACTGCATTACATATCTATGACTGTAATTTGCCTGTTTCACAGCACAATAGTCTGGGTTTCCCAGACTCATGCCTCTACTCTCCCTCCATTACTTATTGACATTTTTTGTGCATAATGTTTGTGCCATGTCAACGTGGCCTATGCATATACACTAGGGGTTCACAACCAGTTTGGTCTAAATATCTCTTTCCACACTTACAAATGGTTAAGCATACTGAAGAGCTAGCTATTTGTCATATTATAGTGTAAAACTAAATAATTAAAATGTATTTATATTAAGTCCCTTTAACATGGCAATATTGAACTTATTATATGTTAACACAAATAACATAATTTTATTTTAAAAAACTGTTTTCCAAATTTTAAAAAGTCACAGAGAAGAATGACATGTCTTTATATTTTCATATCCCTTTCATATCTTATTTAATAGAAGACAGCAGTAAGCAGCAGTCTCATATCTGTCTTTGCATTTCAGTCTGTTGTAATATCACGTAGCTTGTAGTCTATAGAAACTCCACTGTACACTTATGAAAAACTAAGGGTAAATGGACAATTAACTTCATAATATTATTGTGAAGGTAGTTTGACTTTATAGAGTTTCAGGCACTTTAAGAAGTATTGCTATAATCTATACAATCATAAGCTTAACCTATCAAAAATCGAAAGTAAATTCATTCTTATACAATTAAAAAATAAGAAATTAAATATTTTAACAAGAAAAATCTTGTTTTTTCACTTTTAACTGAACTGACTAAATTCATGCATTTGAGATATCTTAAACCAATATAACTTCTGAAGGAGAGATTACATTCCTATTTTAACTTTGCTAATATGTTTTTTATTGTTATTACAGTTTACATGGAATATTATTTTGTGTTAGGTTCAGGTGTACAGCATAGTGGTTAGATAATCATATACTTTGTAAACTGTTCCTCCAATATTCCCAGTACCCACATGGCACCATATACAGTTACTACATTATTGACCACATTCCCTCTGCTGTGCTTTAACTCCCCATGACTGCTTTGTAACTACCAGTTTGTACTTCTAAATCCTTTCACCTTGTTCACCCAGTCCCCCAGTCCCTCATGATGTCAGTAATCATCAGTGAAATGCAAATTAAAACCACAATGAAATATCACCTCACTCCTGCCAGAATGGCTATCATTAATAAATCAATAAACAAGTGCTGGCGAGGATGTGGAAAAAAGAAAACCCTCGTGCAGTGTTGGTGGGGTGCAGATTGATGCAGTCCCTGTGAAAAGCAGTGTGAAAAGTCCTCAAAAAATCAAACATGGAACTGTTTTATGACCCAGTGATGCCATTTCTGGGTGTAAATCTGAAGAAACCCCAAACACTAATTTGACAGAATATATGCACCCCTATGTGCATTGCAGTATTGTTTACAATAGCCAAGGTATAGAAGCAACCCAAGTGCCCATCAATAGACAAGTGGCATGTATGTATATATACATACATGTATATGTATGTATGTGTGTATATACACACACATATATCACACAATGGAATAAAATCTTACTATTTGCAACAGCATATTGACTTAGAGTACTATGCTAAGAGACATAAGCCAGTCAGAGACAGAAAAATAACCACATAAACTCACCTATGTGTGAAATCTGAAGAACACAGTAAATGAACAAGAAACATTAGGACAGACTCATAGACATGGAAAACAGACTATGAAATACTTTTGGGAAATTTAAGTTGGATCTGAAAAAGCTTATAAATCAATCCATATAGTGGACTAGTTTGTTAACATTACATCATCATCTAGATAGAATGAATATATCAGTGACAGACTTTGCTTAAATGTCTTAAACAAATAACATTCCTCTTTATCCTTTGAACATACCCATGAATAGAAATGGACTATTCTAGCATTTTTCAATTTTAGTATATTTTTATCCTAACCTACTGGTATAATAAATATATTAAGAATTGAATATATTGGTCAAAATGAAGTTACAGAACTCTACAAATCTCTAAAAGAAGAATAATGTATGCTGTGCTTGATTTATTTAATAAAGCTCAAATACCCCAGCTTCTAAATTATCTTTCTTAATAATCTCTAGATAATTTGATCAACTAAAATTTCCTCTCACCATCTTTTGAGAATGCACCAGAGTAGAACTCACTTATGGCCTATCTGTCTTTAGACAATTAGTTCCATGCCAAATTCAATGTTCACAGAGATATGAACAGAGTCATCTCCTTCTTTTCTCCACCATGGGCATGCAGAACACTTGAACGTTATGTTAAGGGTAAAGAAATCAGCTTAAGTAGGAGGCTATCTGGATTGCAGTCAATCATTGCACAAGACACTGGTGGGAATAAAAAAAAAAAAAAAAAACCTGCAGTGTCCTGTGGAGTAATGCAATGCAATCTACCATGTATGTACTTGAAGTCCAGGAGAGGTAGGGGAGGAAGGAAAATATATGAAAAAATAATGGCCCAAAACATTCAAATCTGATGTTAACCACTAGCCCACAGATACAATAAGGACAACAACCCCAAGCAACATAAACACAATGACATTGACACCAGAGCACATTATAAACAAATTGCTGGAAAGTCAGTAAAACACAGGGCCACATTACCTACAGAAGACACCTTGGTTACGAATTTTTCAGCCTCCAGGACTGTTAGAATGAAATGTCCCTTTGTTTAGTCCACAATCTACGGTATTTTGTTGTAGCAGTCTGAGCTGATTAAGACACTATACCACAGGGATGAGGTTGCTGAGCAGACTGAGTCTATGATGAACACGGAACCCCTACATGAGCCCTACAGTGACAACTTCTAGACTTGTTTCACTTTACAGGAAAGGAAACTTTTGTCATCTAAGTCATTCTTTTATGAGTCATGGTTACAGTTGAAACATACCTCATACTCTGCAATTATCTACAACTTTAGGACCCTCTTCTACAGACTAATAAGGCAAATACATACCTGAAATGATAAATCTAAAAATACTTTTTTTCATTTTTATTCGATTGGATGACTCCTCACTGATCATTTTATAGGATGAAGTGGAGTCCTGGGTTCTATGGGAAATGTAATGATCAGTAGGATCTCACTACAGTGTAATTTAAAAAACGCGATGTTCCCTTGGCCTGTTATTAGAAGAGCAGCTCAAACGAAGAACTACTATGAAATAGGGAAAGAGTGTTAGTGGGAAGAAGTTGAAATCAAGAGCACCTTGAATGGCTTTTTTATTTTCTAGGAAAGAAAATATTTGAACTAGGTCTTGAGCAAAATTGGAGCTTTGACAGACAGATTTTGCTGAAGAGGAGAGGAAATCATTTCCGACAGAGGAAGCGGCTTTAGCAGCCACCACACAAGGTGAGAAATTGGGGATATGCTGGATGACCAAGTACCAATGAGTGAAGGTTAGTCTAGAAACATAGGATTAAATAATCGAAAGGCTTCGAATACTGGTTACGGTCTTTTATTCTTCATGCAGTGAGGAGTCTTCATCTTTATAATGTATTTATCTCCTTCCATTTGAATTTTTTGTATAATCGTCATTGACCCTGGTAATCTGGAGGCTTCTTTTAATTTTGTTACTTGTTAGATCATTCTAAGTACAGCAAAGACTTATCAAGGAAGAGCAGCAACATACCCTATTTCCGTGCTTCTCATAGTATGGCTCCCAGACCAACAGCATCAGGAACACCGAGAAACTTGTTAAAAAGGCAAATATGGAGGACCCTGTCCAGACCTAAAAAAGTAGAAACTCTGGAGGTAGTGCCTAAAAATCTGTGCTTTAACAAGCCCTCTAGGCAGATCGGGTACACATCAAAGTATGAGAACTCCAGGCTGAGTGAGTAAGAGGTCAGGTCTGGAGTAAGAGAACCGGAGTTCAAACACCAATTTCGCCACTTATACGCCATGTGTGTCCTTGAGAAAAGTCTGTTCACATGTTGGTTCTAATTTCCTCATTTTATGAAAAGCATGACGGAGACGTGAGGGTTACATAAGATATGGTATACGCATTACTCGGAGGTGGTAAGATCTCTATAAATATAAGCTATTATTAATTACAAAATAAGCAGATATTTGCCAGAAATTTGTCCCTATACTTTCATAGCTATAAGAATATGAATAGTGTAATACTAAGGCACTCAAGCCAAATAATTCAAACCTAATGCATATAGACGAGCTAAAAGGAAAATGGTTTTGGTGCCCACAAATGCCCACTGAGAACTTCTCAGACCAGCTCTTCTCTTTCATTTTCTGTGAAGCATTGAGCACACGCTTTAAATATCATTAGCAAGGCCACATCTGCACCCCTTGCAAGTAGGCATAACGTTATATTCTAGTCAAAAGCCCGTTCAGGACAAATCTTTAAGGAAGATACCCTCACACTGCCACTTCCACCACACACACACACACACACACACACACACACACTTTCATTAATAATGAAAGGAGTCTCAATCAAGAGAGCTGTGTGTTAGTTGGAGAGAAACTTCATTAGCGGGGTTTCTGGATTTTACATTCTTTCCTCTCTTTTGGTAAAATCGCATTTTTACTGTGGAGCTGAGCAATTTGTATGGAGAAATACAATGGAACATCATTCCTGAGCTTCTTTCACAGAATCAGGCAAATTGAAATAGTATTCCAAAACATTTTTGTAACAGGTGTCAGGCATTAGGATGAGAAAACATCTACTACAGGTTAATACATGGGAAACATGTATTAAGAACCTAATTATATTATTTTGGTGAGATGAGATACCCAGTTCCTGTTGCTTAACCCCATGTGGTAATTTCTTGCATGCAGCAGCGTCCAGTGTGGGGATCCTGGTCAGCGGTGATGGTGCAAAGGGTAGGGTGGATGTGATCTAACCAGGCGCTCAGGGTCCCAGGTTGATGGAGCCTCTGCCACCTTCCAGGTGCCCTGAAGCCTTTCATAGACATCCTTCATGTTGATATGCAACTGACAGAGTGAACAGCAGAGAAAGGAGAAAAACTAGCTTCCTAATCCCTGCAGCCAGAAGTGACACATAGCATCTCCGTCATATTCTACCTGGTAAAACAGGTCAAGTAGCCTACCAAGTTCAAGAGAGATGTGGAATGTAGTCTCTGGGTGGGTACCAGGTCAGTCCACACATGGTCTATTGTCCAAGTTATCAGAGGCAACGATTTTACCAAATATTTCCACAGCTTAGCCAGCTCTCCTGCCTTCCGGCCTGTTATACCTGTGTTGTTGTCATTGCTGTCCAACTTGAAATTATGCTGCATACTTTGGGTTTTGTTACAGAAACACCCCATTAAAGGTGCCAAATTAACACTCACTCTTGTCACCAATAAATCCCTCAAATTCCAATGAAAATCTATAACGCATGCTCATACCACACTCCAATGCCAGCAGGCAGTCTTGGTTGGCTTTGACCAAGACAGGAGAATGGATCTATGATGCAGTGTTAAAAGAACCCAGGTGAACAGTGGTCTGTCATCTTCCAGGCACCTTCAAGGGCTTCCAGGGACACCTCAAACAGTGACATCTACCTGGTACAGAAGGAGAGAGCTCTTAGAGAGGGACACGGCCCAGTACTAGCTCTACACTGTGGAAGTCACGGCTAAAAAACCTTACTAGGTAGAGGTCTCTGCCATAACAACAAAATTGTTTTATATGTATTCTGTTTTTTAAAATTTAATCTCAAACTTATAAAGAGATAGAGGTAAATAGTGGAGGATTATGTATGTAAAGGGTCAACATGCTGGTGAGAGGTATATCTTGAACTTTCTTTGTGGGGGAAAAAATGCTGCCTATAGACAGTAATCATTCAAATGACATTATTCTAAAGATGTGTTTTTGTTGATAAGTCCAACTTTATAAACATAGGACTTTGGCATAAAAGCTAAATAGGATTTGTGTAATCCTTTACTATACCGGTGAGGAAACTGAAGCCCCAGAGAAATGAGGTAACAAGCCAAAACTATAGCGTTCCACAGTGAGAAAGAGTTCATCCTTTACTTTCTTTGGATACTGACAGGGTGGCCACTTGAGGTATCAGAGAAAGAAACTAGGCCTCATGCTTCAAAGTCAAAGATGATCACACAAGGAACCAGGAAAAAAGGAGGGAAAGTCAGAAAAAAGAGCGCTTACAAGCAGATACCTGTGGGCCTGCTTTTTCACTTTGTGCCTGGAGTTGGTCTCAGGACCCAAGCTCAGGGGGACACAGAGAACATCTCAATGATCCGAGGCCACGCTGTGAAAGAAAACTTTATTTCCAGAGGCCCAAAGCAATGACTTCTAATAAAGTCTGCCTAAACTTTTCGCTGTATCTTTCAAGGTTTCCAAATCTTCATTATCTAATTCAAGAGGATTCTATAAACCCCACCCCCCAAACAGTGGTTGTTCAGTGGTTGTTGCAGAACTTTGACCTCTTAGGTCCCATGGCCTGAGGTAGCAGACGCCCCTAAAATACGTCATGAATTATAACTATGCGAAGTCAGTAAAACCCAATCTCGAGCTCCCCCCGCCAAATACTACTACTGTAGTGGGCCTTTTGCCTCAAGGAGGGAAAAAATATATATGCAATTTAGTAGACTTTTATTTGCTATTTTAATCGGACAATATTTTTATTCCACAAAATTATGTACTGTTGTGAATCTTAAAAATTTCATATAGTTCGGCAAAGAAAAGTACATCATACCTGTTCTGTTTCACAATGTACATGTTTTATAAATACATTTTAGGCACTCTAACCTTTGTGATATGGAGCAGCTATAACTACTGAGTTAACTCTCACTGAAGGTAAAGATTAAAAATTTTAAACATGGAAGTGCTTTGGCAGCTATATTTCTGGAAGGTAGAAGTAGAGGTATTCAGCTGGAATCCACATGATAAGGATATATTCTCTACAACAAGATCTTCAACTTTCTTTCTCCTTTTGTAACCGAAACACAGGTTCAGCTGCCCACCGCTATAAAAACCAATACAGGAGAGGCAGGTACTGATATATAGGTAAGTGGTTTATTTTCATGAGCCGGCCACCTGGAAGATGGAGGACTCACGTCTCAAAGCCCATGTCCTGGAAGATGGGGATCTCAAGCCTCAAAGCCCACCTCCACATCTCAGTGGAGGCAGAGGTTTTTATAAGGAGGGAGAAGGGAAGCAGAACAAAAAGATCAAGGGAAGGGGTTGAAAAGTTTTCTATGAGCATGTAAGCATAGTCCATTCTGATAAGACAAGTGATGGTCCAACGTGCATCATCCTGGTTTGGCCATCTTGGATTCATGTCAGCACAGCTTCAAGTCATCTGGATCCTTGATTGAAGGTCATCAAATCTGGAACTAGAATGCCTGAAGGTCGGAGTCTTTATCTTTTGAAGTTAGTTCTTAGGATTTCTATACAAATATGCTGTTTCTCTACAAGCTACATATTAGTCAGAGCTGGCACTTACAGAAACAACATCAAAAGAATGGTGGGGTGGGTTACAATTTCCCACTGTTACAATTTCCCACTGTTACAATTTTCCACTGTTACACCTTTTTTAAAGCAAGTAACACCTTCCAGACATAGAATATGAAATGAGTGAAAAAAAAACAAGAGCCAAAACTACTCTACAATACAAAGTCAGCCTCCATAATAGGGAACTTGAGGCAGACATTTAGCAGACCTTACTGAAGAAAAGCAAATACGTCACAAAAGCATTAAAAAAATGTACTTGAAGTGAAACTTGAGCAGTCATGTTACATCATCTTATTTAATAAAATCCCTCTTATTTCCTCACCGCTTTTACTAGTCATTACTTTTCACTATTTGAAATTAACTTATGTTTGCATCTGTTCACTACTTCACTGTCTTTCTGCCACCAGCAAAAATTTCAGCCCTTTGAGGGAAGAGACCATGTCAGTTTTGCTCAGTGGTATATCCCCTGTACCTAGAGCAGTGCCTTGAATGCGGTGGAAGAGCAGTTATGATGCGTGCAAGGGATGAATGAATCTTCAGAACAAGCTGACTTATTACATGTGGAAGATCATACGAACTCAGGCAATCCCAGTACAACAGGAGTCTGGACCAGGCCTGAATAAAACTACTCTACTCTTAACTGACCTGTTTATTCTCTTCTTCCTGAATAGAGGAAGCATATTTTTAAACCAGTTCTATGATAAAGAACAAACTTATGGCATATCATTAACATGTAAATTAGTATTTGTCATATTATTCCTAAATACGCTCAAGTTGACAGTTCTAGGAAAATGAACATTGCTTTTAATATGTTATGGTTTTAAGTAATCAGCATTAATTCTAAAATTGTCTTCATAATATCTTGAATATTGCCCTAGATTTCACTGTAGTTGGATACCTAGACTTAGGTGCCTAGACAGCACAATGGACTGGGGGAAACCTGTGCTACACTGAAGGACTTAAGGAGAACGAGTTATAACTCAGTGATCTTGGTCACAGGCTTCTAGGTCAAATAGTCTTGAGTTCTAACTTTGAAATATGGTCCAGACCACCATATTAATTTGCTAAGTATTCTTGATTGAATTATATAACATCTTGCAGGCTCCGTTTCTTCATCAGAAAGATGAGTAATAGTATCTCATCAGATTTTTTAGTACATTTCACATAATGTAAAGTGTTTACTTGAGTGCCTGACACATAATCAGGGTTCAATAATAGGTAGCCATTATCATTAAGCCCTCTGCCAAGAATTGTAAAGACAAACAAACAAAGATACTTGACATCATTAACATGCAAATGGAAAAACTGTGAAACACGTTATATCAAGTCATTGGAACGAAGTATTACTTTAGATATTCCCATCTGACATTTCAGGGCGTTCAGAGGAAGGGTTCTGCACTTAATCTTTATAGATTAAAATCTTCACTCGAACACTTTCTTAGCTCAGTGTTGTAAAATCTCAGAAGGTCAGCCTCCTGAATCACGCTAATTTAGCTGCCACTTTGCCACAGAAGAAAGCTTTATAAAAGCTCGTATGATTTCCCCTTTCTAGACGTGTTGACAGCTTAAACCAGAACAGAAAAAAGTTATGTGTCCTAAAAGGTATTAAAACAAGGCAAATGTTAAATGCAACACACAAAATATCTAATTAAGATTAGCAGGAAAACTCTGTTTTCCTAGCAGGAAAACTCAAAGCTTCTCTGTTGTCATAGATACTCGATCTCCACATCTTAAGCGGCACACCAGAGAGGCACACACACAGCAGCCACTCTCCTAGCCCTTGCTTCCCGAGGGCCCGGATCATGCTATCATGTCATGCAGTAAACTAGTCGAGTGTTTCAGGAATTCAGAGACTTTCAAATCTAAGACAGAAATTTGACATCTAAAATATCTTACACAGGATTGTTCTAATATATTAATAGTAGTATGGACACAGTTCACTGCTTTTGATTCATATAGACTTTATAAAACACAAAAAAGAACAGAAGCACTAAATAAATTTTCATTTCTTGATAATTTCATTTATTCATTAACACAGGTCTCTGTTAATAAAGATTAACACAGGCACAGTTTAAAACAGAAAAAGGTACATAGAATATATTTGCAAGATGATGATATTGCCAATCAATACTTTTCTAGTAATCAATCACCTTATCATCTGTGCATTTCCTTCAGAGTGAATCTAAATCTCTTCCCTTCATGTTCTGGGTGTCAGGATTTGTCACCCGCCCCATAAATAAAATTGAATCTAGAAAATAAAAAATATATATTTTATGAATTTCTGGAGGAAAAAAGTTTATAGTAATTAGTTTTTCTTAATAATTTAACAAATCAGTTAGACAAATAAGTAATGTCTAACAAAAAAACCCTCTCTTTTGTCTAAAATAAATAATTATGTCATCATTAATTACTTTCTGGTAATTTATGAAGTAAATTAACACCCACAACAACGTGTCATGAAAATACATTAGTCCAGTTTTTCATACTGGAAAGCAAAAATAGTGACCTAGAAGTGTTCTTCTAAATATAGAGACTCAGTCAGGCAAACAAAGCATAATAAAATAGTGATGAGCATGATGGAGTTTTAAATTTAATGCATTAGCAGTCATCTTTTAATGTGTGTAATATAAGCCCTTAGGGTTAAGAGTACAGCTTCTCAAGATCTTCAGTTCTGAATCAAAGCTCACTGGTAAAGACAATATTTTTATATCTCCAGTGCTTTCAAAACCTCATGGAGGTGATACAGTATACATCACAAATGCAAACGCCTATTTCCAGCCATTTTGTGTTCACAAGTGAAAAGAAACTAAGAACTAGAGAACAAAACAGAAAGAAATGATGTGTTGAAACTCCATTCACCTTTTATTCCACCAGGGTAAGGAAAGCAGTTTGAATGGAACTATGGCATGTGCTTTAAGTTCTTTACAGTCATACAGAATAAAGGTCAATTTCAAAAGTGATAAAATGAGTTTCATGCAATTTTAAAGCTGGTGAAAATGATATTTCAATGTCTTTGCAGTAACAGCAATAGAGTCCTTTTTCATTAACTTCGTACTGTTCAGTCTAACGACTGACTCACTCTTAGAAGAGCCAAAAGCATAGAAATAGACATAATCTCTAGCAGACTTTTTCTTCTTTTTCTGAATAATTATAATCAATCATAACTTTATGGAAAATTATAATCAATAGCAATTAAAAATCTCAAAATAGTTCTAGGAAAAAAGAAAGAAAACTAATACTCCTAATTTTCAGACAGATAAGGATGCATAATTAACTTCTCTCATCAAGCGACTCATATCTTTATAATTCTATGGTAGCAAAATTCTCATGAGAATTATTTGTTCAGGAAATCGTTAGAGTGACTTCTACAGAAACTCATAACTGAAGACAATAGTTGGAAACTGTAAACACTCGAAAGTGCAGGACATTATGCAAAAGCCACGTGCCTCGGCCTTTCCGATTGGCTCCTTTGGCCCAGAAGAGCCCCCTTTTAAAGTCAGTATTGTGCGCTCACCAGTGTACCACACTGGGAAGGTTGGTGAAGTCTCTTCTGACATAACGGCAATGCATTTAGAGGCAGGAGGAAACAGAAATCATAACTGTTTTCATTTTTCTCTTCGTGCCCCCTTCTTAAAGAGGTGTCCCATATTTAGTTATCATATTTATACTCATCTACATAAGATGTAAACAACTTTTGCCTCCTAACATTAAAATATAATAGCATAGCCAAAGCTAATGGCTTAAAATAAAAGATTTCTTAATAAATATCCTGCAGTCTGCTCCTCCCTTCAATTCAAGACCTGAAAGAGTTCTAAACACGGTATTTTTTAATATGTATATGGTACTATCAGTTTCAAAATCATGATTCAGTACTTTCTCAGAAATGACACATTTCACGGAGCATCTTTCACAATTTTTCTCTGAAAGTCTCTAAAGTTGGCCTATATCCTCAGCCCCTGAGCTCCTGAGATGCTCCTGAGCATCCTAAAAGAATAAAAAACATTCTTCATTTCCCTGGAAGTTCAGCTTAGTAATAGCTTTGGAAGATTATACTAAAATATAAAACTAACCTGATAGAAAAATACAAATAATGCATGGATTTTACACAAGAGAACTGTTTGACCCAAAACAATTTTTAAAAACGGTTGCACTGAATCTGAAATAATTCATCTTCATATTTCAGAAATTGTCAAATGAATATATTTTATGTAGAGCATTAGGTCTCTTAGTAGCCTACTATGCTATGCAAAAGCACCATCTTCATCAATCTAAATGATTTCTTGAGTTCCTTTGTGAAAGAAAAATAAATAAATCTCTGAATGTGTATTGTAATAAGATAATAGCCCATTCTACGTTTTATATGGCCACAATTTACAGCTCCCAATAAATGGGCGAGCATTCATTTTAAATAATACTTTAAGGGAATAACCCTCATTTAGAAAGTTACATTACAATTAAGATCATGGAAAACTAGAAATTGTCATTAAGATCTTATAGTGAAGTCATATCACAAATAAGTACTTTATTTTAGGTTTTGAACTTCACTGACGTTTAAATGATGACTATTGCATGGTCTTAGTCATCAACTTAGAAAACACGGTGTCAAACATCACTATTCTATGTGCTATGATTTCCTTATTCATCAATGCGCAATGTAGCTTCATTTCTTTCTGTTCTCCACACTCAGTAATTGCATACTAATTGTAAGAAATTAAAGTTATCCAAAGGTTAAGTATGTATGAATCAAATGAATATCTTTAAACACTGGCACAACTACTACTGGAATTGAAGTTGTGTTTACGTAATTTCAGCCAATATAAAACTGCTCCCAGGGTATAACTTTCAGAAGGGCCATTCAACATAAGTTTCATGGAATCTAAATAAAGACACTGGCATATCCTTTAAGGGACCAATAACATCAAAATCCCTAGTTAATCTAACAGATTTAAATTTTGAAATTAACTATTTCTCCTTCCCATGTAAACCAACTTATACAGAGAAACATTTTTTCATTTTCCTTTGTGTATTCAGTCATTCCCTCAATAATATTTATTGATTTGTTTATAGTAAACACTATGGGCCAGACACAGTTTTATAGACTTCATATATTCTTGTATTTAACTTTACGAGATGAGTTATTATGCTCATATAGGAAATAAGGAAAATACGACGTAGAAAGTGTAAGTGATTGTGTTACAACTATTAGCTAATTGAGCTGGGACTTCAGCCCAGGTCTGATACTCAAGTCCATACTCTCTGTCTCTAGGGATACGGATATTACGTGCAAGGCACTCTGCCACACACTGGGCTGGATACATGAATGATTAAAAAATGATTTTTGCTCTCCTCAGGTTTATAACCTTCACATAGTCATTATGATTCCAGGAATCCTAAATATAAACTTAGAAAAACTTCTCTCCTTGGATCACACTCCTGACCTCTCTTTTTCATAAAAGAAAGTGCAGAAACATCTACCCAGACAATCTGCATTCCCACATATTGACACTGTGTCAAATGCCAATCCAATCCACCTCTACCTTTGCACCTAACTGCATTATCTTTCACCAACTGACCAAATCAGAGATTTAGAATTGTGTTTGGCCCCTCCCTCCCACTCAGAGTTTATACCTACTCATTTACTCTTTTGGAATCGACCCCTGAAACTTTTCACAACTCTACAACTCTCTATTTGCACTCATTTTGTAGCATTGTAGACAGCTGACTTCAGAGACAAACATGTCCTACCTAGTCCATCTCTGCCATTTAGACAAATTACATAACCGCTGTTGGAGCTTCTGTGTCTTTATTAGTCAAATATCTAATCTACTGGAATGATGTCAATTTAAAGATAATATTTAAGATGGTTAGCACATATAATAGGTATGTGAGCAGCTATTATTATCACTGCCATAGTTTAGGCCCCTGATATCTCTTCGAATAGAAAGCCTGGTACAAAACAAGCACTCAACAAATATTCATTGCAAAAATAAGTGATTCAGATATGCAGATTGCAATTAGCAGCTAGAAATCTGTTTAACCAAACAGCTCCCCCAGGGAATTCTCAAAAAAGTACCTGTTGGGTTATTCTTCATAATAAAAAGAAATGGATGGTTTGCTATGAATTGGTTTCTAGCCAGGCTCATGATCGCAGGGATGTGCACTCCTACAAAATAGAGACAATGATTATAGATGTTCACATTAAAATGTCAGTGAAGAAAAATTTTTTTAAATTAGTAAAGAAAATATGTCCATAATGATTTTTGTAAATAGGAAAGGTCATCTGGTTTGAGGAGTTAACATGTGGAAAAATTACCATTTTCTAAATGCAGAGAAGTTTGGAATAAATTTGAAAACCAAAAAGCAGAAGAATAAATATTGGATCATTCATGGACTAATTCCAACTTCACATTTATGCTCAATGAAGAAGAAAGCCAGATACTAGATTCAATTTAGTGAAAGCAGTTGAAATATTTCATCTTTTAAATAGTAATTTTCTCCTCACTTTTTATTTACATTATGTGATTTATTCTTATAATGTTTCAACTCTAATTTCTATGCAAATATGTTTGCACTTTATTCTTCAGGCTTGTGGTAGTCACATCTGAGTTTTTTTAAACTTACCTTTCCAAAATTATTCTGTGAGTTCAGAGCTTTTAGGATTTGCACTGTCAATGTACATGGGGTTTTTATCATGAGATTAGAAGCTGAGATTTGCTGCTTTGGCAATTATTTACTATGATAATTTATGCCAAGTTTCTCTGTAGTGTCATTTGTCAATATTTAGAGTGGGTAAATTTAAATGATTGAATTTTCTCTTTCTAGATTAAATATCTCTACACTCAATTCAGATGTTTTCTTTACTAATAATACAATGATTTTATACAATTTTTAGACCCATGAAAAATAATTATTCAAAAATGTAACTTGTCTGTTCAGAATTGAAAAACAATTGTACAAAATTAAAAATAAAAACTGTTCTTCTGCACTCTGTTTGGGATACAAAAATAGATGAACAGAAGACACCGTTTATTTTTTATCCAACAGGAGCTTCACAGAAAAGAAGTGAATGCCCAGAGAAGTGGTTAGGCTTGAGGACTCACATATACCATATTTACAAAGGGCGGTAAATTGTGGGGCAGTGAGTAGAACAAGGAAAAAGGATTTGGACTTCTAGGAGTGGTAAAATGTGGAAAGGGAAATATACAGGGAAATTAATGGTACATTAGGGTTATTCACTGAAGTTTGTTATGCAGACTCATCTCACCTCTGACTTCCTTCTCCTGTGATTAAGGTGCAAATTTATGCCCTGATTTAGGCAGATAGGAACGGGTAGAGAGCTCTTTTTCTGTCTCTTGTTTCTCAATTGCCTTCTGCTCAAAATACTGTTTCTGCCAAAAGTGGCACATTTGGGGGTGGCCTGTTCTGATCCCTTTCACAATAAAATATAAACTTAGTAATGTAAAATACATAGCACTGTCCTATCTGGATTAGCATGGCTGTGTTGCCCCAATTACCAATGAATACAGACCCATGTCTGAATTAGTAAAATGACTGGAAAAGCATCATCAGTACAACTCCATTCTCATTGGGTGAATCCCAGAGCTTCTTTTTCTTGAGCAACCCCTAAGCACATGCCTGAAAGTTAAAATCTGCTGACTATACTGCAGTGTAACAGATCAGGGTCACCTTTGATCCCTTAATGACTGAAACAGCCTCTTAAAGAATTCTAGACTCAAAGTGAGAGCCAGGGGACAATAGCAGAGAGAGCCTGGAACATGAAATTAGGGAACTGATTCAGTTCAAACTCAGCCGTCAAGGAAGAGTCTGACCCGAAGCAAGCCACTTCACACTGCTGGGTCTGTTTTTTCACCAGTATAATGAGAAGGTCAGAGGAACACTTTTGGTTCTATGTAAAAGCAGCTGTAAAATTTTACATGGGGAGTAACCTCATACCAATGTAACCTTTTCATATCTCCAAGGACTGACATGTTGCATCCCCTCCAATGTAAGTTCCTTGAGTACAGTAATGCAACCCCTTCCAGACATGATGGAATAAGAAAGTTCAGTGTGTCACACCCAGATGTCAAAATCCATTGGCACTACATTACAATTAATCAAGAAATTCACATACATAAACTTACAAAATTATCAATGAGACAATTTAAACAATACATATTATTGCATATTGGTTAGAATCTAAGTTGTCTAAAAAATTAAAGTAGCTATATCAGGGATTCATTAAAGTTGCTTTTTCACTTCTAATTAAATGTAAGGCTTTTCTCTATTATTTAAATGTTGCATAGGGAGCATGGCTACTATTTGAAATGCTACTTGTTCAAGGGTATATATTCAGAGGAGTTGGTTTCAAACTGTAATGTGCACACAGAGCACCTGGAAACCTTGTATTTTTCTGATTCAGAAGGCCCTAAGTTGGGCATGAAGTTCTGCATGTCAAACCAGTTCCCAAGGGGTGCTGATGCTGCTGGTGTATCACCTACACTTGCAGTAGCAAATACAGCCACTGCAGAGCACTGGTTGTGAACAGATCACAACCTGGAAGCACAGTGGAAATATTTAGGGAACCTTAAGAAAATGCTAGAGCCTAGATCTTATCTCCAGACATACAGATTTATCTCAATGATTATTTTGGGCTGTGTACCAAGCGCAGGATTTTTAAAAGCTTCCCAGGTGATTCTAATGTGCAGCTAAGTTGGAGAACCATCACCATGGAAACAATGACAAGAATTAATGACAAAAGACTAACATGGTGTGATGGAAGAATGAGATTAACAATGACTTTACAGTGAGCATTTCTGAACAATAATGTTTTTTTTTTTATTTGAGCCTAAAGTTTTCTTCACATGCCCCATCTGCTAAGCGACAGGTAATCCAATCTGCAAATAAGCATATGTCAATAGACAGGCCTCAACCCCTAATCAAATTCTTTCCCTTTTTTTTTTTGCTTTATACTATAGCTGCAGAGATGCATAAGCACCTTATATAACCATCTTTTTTTCCTTCATATAGAGAACTAGACAGCAGGAGTAAAAAGTGAGATCAGAGTACTCAAAAACGCCAGCATCCTAATGCTCACTGCCCCCCAACCCTTCCTCCCTGCCTGTTGTGAATCACTTGTCCTACCAGTAGATGTTGCAGCTTCACTGCCGTCTTCATTTATCTCAAAGAAAACTTTCTGCATGACCTGGGAAACGTACACCTCAGAGGAATCTGTTGGAAAATATAAAAGTGTATTTAAGAGTTAAAATTCAGAGTCATTGTTTGTTTGGTCCCAGGTTACTTATATTTTCAAATGAATGAAGAAAATGAAATAAAGAACTTCTTTCCGAGTTAGTTAATTTGCAAGAGATAAAGGTGGTTTAGGTTTAGCTTTTGCAGGAATGGTTTAGAGACAGGTACAGAGACACCAAGCTTAGCCCAGATATAAAAGGTAAAGACAGAAGGGTATGAGCCTCAAATCAGGTATCTCATTAGGTGAAATATTTGAATGGTCAGCAGGTTTTTTTCCCTTTAGCCACGGTCTACAGAGAAGATGAAAGAGGCTTTATAGATTTGAATTAATCCCACCCTATGTATTCAACCTCAAAGCCAACTTGTCTTTTAAATTCTGTATTCAGTTTTGATCTGAGTTTAAAACAAAATTTACTTTCCTTTAAGACTGTGAAACAATGAAAGTCTAAAGAACTTTTGTGGTATCAGTTACAAAATCACTTCAGAGCTGGGCTTTAAAATGTCAAAGTTTTCAGTGTATGATGGTGTCGTACAACGTTTTGTTCTGGTGGATACAAGCTGAGAGAGATGGCTCCTCTTCTCTTTTTGGTGGACCAGATGTTTGTGTGAATGTTGCCCAAACAGTGGCCTGTGAGGATAGTCTCCTTGAGAAGGGGGAAGAGACACCAGCCTTCCCTGCTCTGATAAAGTTCTGCGGAGAGACAGCTGAAATGTGGCCATGCGTTCAGTGGTGATGAGAGTGGAGAGAAAGATGGGCTTTGAAACTTGAAAAGAAAGGATAAAGAGGAGTTTCCTGCCTCTTGAGAGAGAAACTGATGTGGTGCAGGTGGACCAGCAAATGTTAAAGGATTCCAGAAGAAATGCCTTAGCAAAGGGGAACTAGTTCTGCAAGCTTACTGAAAAGTAAATGTCCTCAGGCAAGACAGAAGTCATTCAGGAACATTTGCATAAGAAACAGCTTCCCATTCCACTAAAAATAAACTCTGAATCACTTATGATGATTGTATTTGGGCCCTGATTACTTTTATCCTCTTCTACTGGCTTGTCTTCTTTATCCAGCTACAAAGTCAAGCATCAAGTCCTTAAACCTAGCTCTCCCACTGCTTAGAACTTCTTTCTTTGATTAGCTCCCTTGTTATTCAGGTTTTAGCAAAATGTCACTTCCTAATAACATTCTTCCCTCGCCTGTCTAATTCTGACACACAGATGGAGAAAAGTGGGCATCTGTCTCCTTGTGTAGATTAACCGAAATGCAGGAGAATGTCTTTAATGTCAGGCAACAAGGCACCTTCTTTCTCCAGGATTGCCAGGTGTACGACAGGATTCACTCACAAAGCACAAAGTAGATGACCTAGGGGATCATTCCAAGAGCCAAGACCTAAAAGCAGGTTGAGAAGCAGTAGAGAATTTCACCCATTTTCACAATGCCACCAGACCAAGTGACACCGGCTATGAGACTGAACAACTTGGTCTTGTGTATTTCATCTTACCACAGAGAGAGCCTAGTGTTGAGAAAAGAACAGGACATGGGAGATAATAGGCCAGAACAAAAAATCTTGACTCCATAAACTCAGTCATTTAACCTTTGTAATAATAATTTCCCTTAATTTTCTAGGAAAATTCCACATATGTCTTTGTCAGAGTAAAGAGACAAAAAAACCTCATATAGTTGCTAGAAAACGTGCAAGTAAATATTAATGATCGATTTACCCCATTTTTTAAAATTTAACATTTATTGAGTAACTACTATGTGCCAGATATTGAACCAGGTGACTTACATCCATCCTTTTATTTATTTCTGCCACGAGAATAATTATCTCATTTAACAGATTTATACATCGATGATGGGAAGGTTAAATATTTTACTAACAACAACATAAAAAGGAATAACAGCAGTCAAATCTTCATCTTAAAATTTTCATACTTACTCTCTGAAAACATTTCACCTAAAACTTCTGAACTGCCCTGGCTGGTGTGGCTCAGTGGGTTGAGCGCCAGCTGGCAAACCAAAAGGTTACCGGTTTGATTCCTGTCCTGGCACCAAACCTGGGTTGTTGACCAGGTTACCAGTAGGGGCTGCGTGAGAGGCAACCACTCATTGATGTTTCTCTCCCTCTTTTTCTCCCTCCCTTACCGTCTCTCTCTCTATATAAATAAATAAATAAATAAATAAGAAAATTAAATTAATTTAAAAAATAAAACTTCTGAACTACATTAGTAAAAGGTAATGTCTCTTTTGTATAAATACCCTGTAGCACTAGTGGTGGGCTAGGTCACAGTAACCCTCAGTGAATGCTTATTACACAAACAAAAAGTAGGAAATAGCACTGAATTCACTCTTTTCCTAACGACCAGGGACAGTGCCAGCCTTGGCTGTGGTTGTTCTATTTCAGATAATAAGACAGAACCAAAATAGTTAAAACAAATCAAGTAGGTAATTCAAGATAAAAAGAGCTGAAAATGTTGGACATTTATTCTCTGTTCAAGGCTATTCTCTTGCACAAATTATTTTATGAGTCATTCTGAAAGTATTTTCTTGACAAATCTGCCTATAAAAAGAGATTTTATACAATTCACAAATTGCTGGGAATTTGCAGAGTGAGTAACTGTCTGAAATTTCTGAAGTACAGCTAGTAAGCTTGCAAAGGCCAAAAAGAAGTTGAAGATGAAGAGGTGCTAGAAAAATGGCTTGGTTTATCTCAGGCGGCTGTGTTCCAGGGCACACTCAGATAGCATCCTGTCGCAGTAGTTACTGTTGACGGCTGCATTCCTGATGCCGATGAAATTGTCAAAGATATTAGATCGGTCTCTCCGTGTGAGAACAAGTAGCTAAATCATGTGTGAAGGTGAAAACAAACATCTACGTCACCTCTGTGCCCCACCCAAATCTCCCACCAGGAAAGCTCATTCTGTTCGTTTATCCACATAATTGATGAGTGAATAAATTAATGAATACTTCTTAAAGCCCAGATATTTATATCATAATACACAAAATTTCCATGTTATACTACAAAAGCCCATCAGATAGATAGGCTTGTATTACCAGGCCCAGTTTATAAAACAGAAGTCTGAATTTAAAAGAAGGTAAGTAACTGGGGGACTAATTGGCCCTCCTCATCCATCTTTTCTCCGTGTGTTTTTGAACTAATGGCTGCGGCCAGGATGAGAAGAATTAAAAGGCTGCCTTGAGTTTTGTGGTGCAAGTGAGCATCTTAACCCTGCAGGATTCCCTGGGTTCGAGTCGGCATGAGAACATCTCCTCAGCTCCGTCCTCAGTCCCAAGCTAAACCTGCAGGCTGCAGCATTACAGTTCCTTGATTGTGTTCGTCATCCAGCATGTTGTGAATGCCTATTTCATGGGCTCTGATATTACTGAATTAACATTTGCAAATTGGTTTATAAGAGTTTTATTAGCTCTGCTTAGATGAGGGACTCAAAGTTGTAATTCCCATTGTTCGAATAAGAAAATCCAAATAGGACTGAAATAAAAGCCCATATAATACTTTACCTACACAATTCCATTACAAGAATAGTTGGAAGGCTTATCAAACACTGTAAAATGCTTTCCGGCTTTCGTTAAGGAAAAATACTTAAATGCAAAATAGAGGGTTTGTTTACAGACGGCTCAGACATTTATTTATCATCACGTTGTATTTTCTGGGACTGAATGCTCCTTCAGCTTTAAGATCAGTCAGTTAACATAGTTACCAAGAAAATACATTAACATGATAATATAAGAATTATTTATCATATTACCTGTTATTCCAGAAAGGTCACAGCCACCACTAAATATTTCAGTAATATTCAAAGAATACAAAGCTTCTTTGAAATCTAATTTTTGTTCTACTTTAAATCTGTTTAGAAAAAAGAGAGAGAGATGAAATATATTGAGACACTATATACATTTGCTACCAATTTTTTTTTATCTATAAACTGGATGACTTGAGAGATTATCTTGTGAAATCTTTTGTTTTCATTATCACAATTACATTTCCTTACATTTCCATACACTCTATTTCCCCAGCTCCACGAATTAGTTCTGGGTCGTTAATAACTTGATTTCCAGATAAATGGTTGGTGGGAAGGGGGAAAAAGTACTCTATCTTCTATAGTAAAAGTTCCCCAATTAAACTGGGTGAGTGTTTCAGATTTTCAGTTGCTTGGCTCCTTCTCTAGAAGTGTAAATAGTCCCCTCCAGCAACTATATACACTCAGATTTTTTTGTACCATCCAAGACTGCTCCTGGCAGATGTCCAAGATGTTATGAGAGGGGAACGGGAGCCAACAATCCTTGGAGGGAATTGTAGCCTACTGAAGTACAAAGAAGCATCAATAACCTATTATCCTTCCCATCCATTGTCATAACTAAAGTGACTTCCTTCAGTTTATAGACACACCTAATATCTTTCCAATAGGCCCAGTAAAAGGGGTAAAACATTGAAAATGAGCTAAATATCTTCCAAATGAAATAAAAGATAAAAATATATAGGAGAAAAACAAAAATGTTCAGTACGTTTGATGCTGGGCAGCACCCAGGGAGGTCAAGGGAGGCCTCGAACCAGTCCAGGTCCTTGTCACAGAACAAGAAGGAATTCAAGAGCCTGACAGACTGACTCAGCAAAGCACAGTGAATTTATTAAAGCAATCGTACGCACTCAAGAAGTGAGAGTGGATGACTTGGAAGAAGGAACTTGCTGATGGGGGGTCTGGGTAGAAGGCTTTTATTAAACATGGGCAAGGGGGTGGATAGAGTGGTCTTCTGCTTCTGACACTGGTGGGATCAACTTTGTCTCTCCTCTACAGATGTTGAATTTTTTGGTCCTCCAAATTACAGGAAATTGGGGAAGTAGGGGAACAGGTGGTCGGTGAAGGTTGACTCTGTGATGTCCCAGACAGGACAGAGAAGGGAAGGGGTAAAGCGTGAGGCCTCTGTTTCCTATTCTAACTTTCCTGCCTTACTTCCAAAGCAGGGCCATAAATTAGGACTCCAGACTCTCTAGGCTGATATGAAGAGGGACCTTACACAGGGAATCTCAAAGATTCCCCTAGGCACTAATAGCCTTGATTCCAAGTCCACAGCAATCACCGAAGCTTACTTTTTTCAATTTCAATAATTAATAATAATAATAATAATAATAATAATATAGGTTAATCCTCACTGACTTTACAGATGCTTAAGGCATCAATTTGCATTTGAAAACAATGTTGGAAACTTTGTTTATGAAAGAAAAGAGCATAAAATCCTCAAACAGGGGGCTATGTATATTCCTAGTCAGCCAAATTCCCAGGCAACTCCTGCCCAAGTTGCTCTGCCTGTGCCCTGACGGGCATTTACCTCTGTGTTCTCAGGTTTGGATGCAGACACAACTGCTCAAGCACCAGACCCTGGCTTAACCCACATGTAGGACTAGAAATTAGCTTGGGCAAGCGGTGTAATTAGATCACAGTTTTAATTGTCAAATACCGAACGAACAGCTTCTTAACTTTAATTTTTCAAAACAATAAAAAAGCCACGGCAGAAATGTACTGGGTTTAAATTATTTCAGGTAAAACATTATACACTTTTGGAAGATGTTAACTCATTCAAAACCCTAGCTAACTTGGAATGGGCACAACAGGAACATCAGAATCTACTGATAATGAAAATAGCTTGCTTTATGCCAACTGTTTTCAACTTCCTGCTAAGAAAGATATTGGTTTTGAGGGTTTGTTTCTTTGCTTTTTTATTACCACATTCTATTTTTAAACTGAATGGAGTATGGGCTTCTAAAAGGTGGAAAATAAATGTCCCACCTATAAACTATTTTTAGGATAATAGCAAGAATATTGTAAGGCTTATTATAACTTCTAATAATGCCTAATTGTTACTAGAGTTATTTAAGTAATAGTCCTGCTCATAATACAGTCCAGTGAAACCTACAGCAACAGAAATCCATTTAACCCAACTAAACAGGGTGAAAATTTAATAAAAGTATAATCTGCAATCACTTTCTAATTACTCATAATTATTGGAGCCATGAAGAGCCATGTGTGAAGTAGCACTTCCACATTTTAGGCACTTAATATAGATTATAGTTTTTAATCCTCACAAAACTCCAAGAAATTAACATTATTATTTCCCATAGTATTCTTATTAACATATTTTAAAAAGTGGAGGTCTCAGGAGATTGATTTTCGGGTTGAAGGTCAAGATAGCAGACAGAGGTAGGATCAAACTTAGGCCCATTCCAAGTCACAGCTAATATGCTAACTCCCATTGCTGTCTAATAAAAATATAATTCAAAATCATAAATATATACACATATAATATGAATTATACACTTCCAAATTTTGTCTTGATATTTATTCTAAATTTTGTTCATTTCTTTTTTCCTTGGTCTTCCTCTAAAATTGTCAAAAGAACACAGCTAAAGTAAAAGAATGAGCAAAAGACTGGATAGACAATTAACAACTACCTAATCATGAAATTAATGTTTTAACATATATAAATATTATCTATTTTCTTGTGAGACAGAAATTGACTGCCAAATGCAGCCATTGTGTTTAAGGAGGTCTTACATAGGTAAAAACTGCAGAAAAATGAAACAAAGCCATTCAGAATTTCTGTTTTGAGATGGATGTTTTGAGATGTTTCTTCCTTTTCCTTTACAAGCAAGACTCTTGTCTGATGAAAAAAAGAAGTTTTGGTTGGGTCTCCTTTGCCATCCTCACCTTTATTGTTTGGAATCCCAGCTTTGATACACTAGGTTTGAATAATCCTTGGAATGTTCAGCCTTAGAACCAACTAAACCAAATTTTGAAGCTGCACACAAGATAAAAATATAACATAATCCTTGACAATGGTGAACTTGGACTATTATGTGAGTGAATAGTAGTTTCTGGTCACTTTCTAACTAATTACCTCAAAGTCTGTGTGTGTGTGTGTGTGTGTGTGTGTGTGCGCTCATGCGCGTGTGACTCTATTAGCATCAGGGTTAAACTAAAAATGATTTATGTTATTAAATACACATAAAATATGTCTACACAATGTTTAATGTGAATTTGGGATTCGAATTTGCATCAGTGTCCAGTAGGTTAAAGTAAATTAATATTTTGTAATTACTACTGCAGCTGGTCATGACATATCTATTCTCATATCCAGCCTCATTTTCCCTGAGTTCACCTTCTTTCACCCACACACAGTTCACATTCATCCACTTAGAGATTCACAGTTGGCCAAGCCTGGGATTGATTTCCAGCTCGGCAAGAATAGGATACTTCATGTCCTACAGCAGGAATTATCTTTTTTCAAAAGTCTCTTTGCACTGCTGCTCCACATCTTTCATCTTGCTGCTCATTCTACCACTGACCATTTGCTCTATTCTGTGCTCTCCCTCTTGCTTGCCTCACATTACACTGCTTTCTGACTCTTGCAATTTTGGCTCTGCCATTTGTTAGCTATATACCCACAAGCAAGGTATTTACTTGTCTTCACTTTATTTGTAAAGATGAATATCAAAATAGATCTGTATCAAATTTATTGTGGGGAATCAATGAGATACAGTAAAAAGGAGATTTGAGACTTCCAATCAAGATGGTGGCATAGGCGAACATGGCTCTCCTCTTTGTACAACCACATAAAAATCACAACTAAAATATAGAACAGTCATCACTCAGAACCATCAGAAATCAAGTTGAATGGAAGTCTGACAACTATTATATTAAAGAAACCACATCCATCCAGATTGGAAGGTGGAGTACAGATGCATAACAGGCTAGTCTTACACACACATGTGGTGGATAAAAATTCAAGAGGGTTATCTTGCAGGTGCAGAGTCCCAACCCCACACCAGGCCCTTCAGGCTAGGGTTCCAGTACCAGGAAAATAAGCCCCCACAACTTCTGGCTGCAAAAACCAATGGGGATTCAGTCAATGGAAGAAACTTCTGGAGGTCCAAGCAGCTTCTCTTAAAGAACCAACACACAGACTCACCTAGTGAGACTCACTCCCTCTGAGTTCCAGCACTGGGGTAGCATCTTGAAAGGCACCAGTGGCATACTGGGAGAAACTGAAGTGTCTGACATCAAGACAAGCAGAGGACATTGTCCCTTTGCTGAACCTTCCCCCACAAAACCACAGAGCCAGCAAGCTGATGTCATATCTGAGACTCCATCAATGTAGCTAATACTGTTTGACCCATCCTGGAGATCACCAGAGACTCTGTCCCACCTTACTTATGGGCCTACCCAACTTATGGGCCCACCCAAGCTGCTTTTCTATATGAATGGAAAAGGTCTTGGCTCATGCTTCACAACTTCTTAATTAAATAAGCAACAGTCAGCCTAGATTTCCAAGCCCAGCAAAAGTAGCAGCCATCTCAGATTGCTTCATAGCTCAGGCAAGGTGGCCCTGGAGCAAAACACAGGTTGGGGCTGACCTTAGCCAGCACCACCTGGGAAACCCCAGGGCCAGTGCACCCAGTGGACAGCTACAGACCATGTCAGAGCACCACCAACTAGCTCCTGCACAGCCAGTCCTCCAAAGAAGGCAAAGGTTTATAGCAGCTGACTGGCCTAGGTAAAACACTCCCATTGATCTGCCAGCAGCAAACAAGGCTCACCTACAAGTAAAGCATGTACTCAGCCCACAAGAAGGTACACATTGAGTACCCAGTTTGGGTGATAGGGCAGGCTATGTCACTGGACCTTACAGGACACCTACTACATTAAGCACACTACCAAGACTCAGAGTCAAAACCATTGTACCTAATACACAGAAACATATACAGGGAGGCTGCCAAAATGAGTAAACAAATAACATGGCCCAAATGAAATAACAAATCAAAACTCCAGAAGAAGAGCTAAACGAAACGGAGATAAGCAATCTCTCAGATGCAGAGTTCAAAGCACTGGTTATAAGGATGCTCAAGGAACATAGTGAGGACCTCACAGCATAAAAAAGATCCAGTCAGAAATGAAGGATACTCTAATTGAAATGAAGAATAATTTGCAGGGAAACAACAGTAGAGTGAATGAAGCTAAGAATCAAATCAATGTTTTGGAACATAAGGAATCGAAAAACAACCAATCTGAACAATAAGAAGAAAAAAGACTAATCCAAAACAATGAGAATAGTAAAAGCAGCCTCTGAGACAACTTCAGGCATTCCAACATTCACATCATAGGGTTGCCAGAAGGAGAAGAGAACGAACAAGAAATAGGAAATCTATTTGAAAAAATAATGAAAGAAAACTTCCCTAATTTGGTGAAGGAAATAGACATGTAAGCCCAGGAAGCACAGAAAGTCCCAAACAAGATGAATGCAAAGAGACCTACTCCAAGACACATCATAATTAAAATGCCAAATGTTAAAGATAAAGAGAGAATCTTAAAAGTAGCAAGAGAAAAGAAGTTAGTTACCTACAAGGGAGTTCCCATAAGACTGTCAGCTGATTTCTCAAAAAAAAAAAAAAAATTGCAGGCCAGGAGGGATTCACAAGAAATATTCAAAGTCAAATATTCAAAAGCAGGGGCCTACAGCCAAGGTTGCTCTACCTAGCAAAGCTATCGTTTAGAATCGAAGGGTAGATAAAGAGCTTCCTAGACAAGAAAAAATTAAAGGTCATCACTAAATCATTATTATATGAAACGTTAAAGGGATTTGTTTAAGAAAAAGGAGATCAAAACTATGAACAATAAAATTGCAAAAAACACAAACCTTTCAACAATTGAATCTAAAAAACAAACTAAGCCAACAAGAAGAATAGAGACAGAATCATGGATACAGAGAGCATTTTGATGGTCGCCAGGGGGAGGGGAGTTTGGGGGAATGGGTGGAGAAGTGAGAGGATTAAGAAGTACAAATAGGTAGTTACAGAATAGCCATGGGGATGTAAATTACGGTACAGGAAATGGAGCAGCCAAAGAATTTATGTGCATGATCCATGGACATGAATAATGGTGCAGGGATTGTCTGAGGGAGTGGGAGGTGCTGGGTAGACAGAGGGCAAAGGGGGAAAAATCAGGGCAACTGTAACAGCATAATAAAAACATAATTTAAAAATAAAAAATAAAAGTAAGCTTATAGAAAAAGAATAAGCCTTTAGAACAGTGATGACATTGCAATAGATGCTCAATAAATGTTAAAATTCAGTAAAAACAAAAACAAAAACAGTAAGAGATAATACTGATTACTAAAATTGTTTTACATATTATCTTATATAATCTTCATACCAATCTTAAGAACATGTGTTATCATTATTCCATATAATAATAAAAAAGTTTAGGTAAGGTAACTAAAATTATATAGTAAGAAGGGTTCAAACCTCTTAGTCTTCAATATTATGTTCTATTTTCCATGATCTGATTTCAACTGTTGGTAAAAGGTACTGTGAGATGCTACATCAGTCAATATCTTTAAAGATTACCTCTCTGAACTGCTATGGCTATCGTTTAGTTATTACCATACTTTTGAATAAAACTATAGTATTTAACAAGTTTAAACAATTGGAGTTCCAAAAAATCAATGATAACTATGAAGCCTCTCCCTAGAAAAATTCATATGACCTTACTTGCATGTATAAACTTGCTAATAATTTCAAGGTCTTTAAAGACTCTCTAAAATGTACTCCAGAACTCGCCAGAGCCCATGGTGCCTGGACTTCTACAAATGAACAAAAAATCACAGTCCTTTCATATTCCTAATAAGTTAAGCTTAGAAACTCAAAACAATTTCACTCATATCTAGTAACACATACTCCAAAGTCTGTCTGCTTCACCAGTTCCTTTAGACCACAGGTGGCAAACACAAGACCCAGGGCCAACCTTGTTTTATCCGGCCCTGCACCTTATTTCTATCTGGCGGCAGCACCCAGCTCCTTGCCCCTAGTTAAGGAGTAATCACATTTATCCAGCCCTAAAATGACATTCAGCCCTTTGAAGGCAAACATTGAGGCTGATATGGCCCCTGGTGAAAATGAGTTGGACATCCCTGCTTTAGACAATTATTACTCAGTGTTCAAATCATTGCAGTGGTTTTTAATTGATCTTTTGGGCTTTAGTTTTTCCCTCTTTACCATAACTTACACATAACTACTATTTAGATTAAAGCAACACATTTTCATTGAACAGCTACTATTTTATAAATGCCTGCTTTGTGCTGGGGTCACAGAAAAAAAATCTGCATAGCTCCTTTCCTCAAGAAGTTTACAGTCAAATGAGAAAGACAAACAAATAATTTTAACATAACTTCTATGCAGAAATAAATAAAAGGTACAAGGAGAACTTTTCCCAGCAGGAAGAAAGGAAGATGTTGTGGGATCTTGTATAAAAAGATCAAAAAAACTTTCTGAAATACAAACTTTGTTTTATGGACCGATATAAGTTAATCAGAAAAATGGAGGTGGGGGTAGAAGACAGTTGGGAAAGAGGTCAGACAAGTTGTTCAGCATAAACAAAGGCATTGTAACTACCAAGTATTAATATATTCTAAAACACTGCCTTAATCGTTCCACTGTTCTGCTTGGAAATTTTTAGTAACTCCCTACTACATGCAGGGCTAATCCATCTTGATTCTTTTGACGCCCAGTTCAACTCCTTCCTCTTTGATGAAGTTTTTGTTTACAGTTCCAGTTTCTGGTGCTTCTCATGCCCTCTCCTCGCTCTTTTTTCATAAACTTTCTACTGCTTACTGGTTACACCATTTTTGGAACTTACTGTGCATTGCTGCATAATGTTAGTAAAGTTCTCTATTATTGACATTAAAGAGAGAGGAAGCGGGGAGAGAGAGAGTGAGAGACATCAATTTATTATTCTACTTATATATGCATTCATTGGTTACTTCTTGTGTGCGCCCTGACCAGAGATTGAACCCACAACCTTGGAGTATCAGGATGATGCTCTAACCAAATGAGCTGCTGGGCCAGGGCCTAGTATATTTCTTGTGCAAATCCTATAACACTCCATGTAAGTGGTAACTGTCTTATTGATAGGCAACATGTATACGAGTTTGTACCTGCCCTAGTTCCTTGTGTTGAGGGCTGTCCCAATTAATCTGTGTTTCTGTACAGGAGATACATTTTCTAATGAGTAGCAAACCAATGACTGTATGTCTGTAAGCCAATAGACATAAGAGCTTATCCTGTCTCTCAATTCTTGATTGAATGTCTAAGTGAATCTCTGTGGAGATTCCTAAAATGTTGAAGGCAAAAACCTGTGATTCCTATTGTCAAAGGAGTTTAGGACTTCTGCATTATTCTCTAGGCATTTGCTATCTAGGCTGATGAAGCTGGGGGTACCTTGAGTACAGGCATTATCATCCCCATTTTATACTAATAAAACTACTTGAAACAGTCAAATGACTCTCCTGAGACCCCACTGTTAGTCCATGGCATGAAGAGTTTTTAAATTCAGGGACTTTTTTGGCCCCAAACAGTTGTCTTTCGAAAGGGGGGGGGGGAATGAGAAAGAGAGAGAGAGAAAGAAGTAAATTTGAAAAAGTTAACTCCAAAAGTTATTTCTATGATTAAAAAGTAAACTATATGTCACATACACCATAGACCCCCCATGGTGGGCACACAGTAGTAGCCTTAAAAAAGCACTCTTTGAAAGCCTGAATAATCTCCAGGTAGAGATTATACAGGTGATGGGGAATCAGAAGACAGGTCGGAGAGAGAAAGTCAGATTTTAGAGACATGAATAATAAAGGGCAAATTTTAAGAAAAAGAGTAAGAAGAGAAAAAAATTGAAGATAAAACTCTGCTGAACATTATTGGAGAAGTGAAAGGAAAAAAGGCTAAGTCAGAGAGCAGGAAAACTTTACAGAGAGAAAAAAATTAATAGAGAGAGTCTGCCACAGGGGTTGGAGAAAGATTTTCAAGAAAACAGATTAATAACATTTGGATCAAGAGCCCAGAGTTAGCATGAGAAAATATAGGCTACATTTACAGGACATCAAAGAAGGGAGAAAAAGAGATGATCCGCAAAAATGTGCACATATTTGGAGGTGAAGGGTAGAGAGGTGAGTTTGCGCGACAGCCTGTTTTCTTTAAGGAGCAGGAAGTTCAGATTCACGTTTCTTGTAAGAGAACGCAACACAGAGTAATGCATGCAGCATGGAGGCGACATCTGGTGTGGTGTGGGCGTCGGAAAAGGTGATTTGAAGATAAACGTGGAGACCCCAGCTCCAGCCTTGGTGAGACCGGAAGTGACTGCTTTCTGGGTTTTGCTAAACAAAATCAGTAGTTGAGGAGCTAGAGTGGTTTTATGAGTAGACTCAGGGTTGAGGGTGGTTGGGGAGAGAATTAGAGGAAAAGACAAGGTGACAAAAACATTAAAAATTTTGGTGAGATTGCAATGACTGACTGGGTCTTGGCTGAATGGAAAAGAAGGAAAAGCCATGAGGTTGAAGAGGCCAAGGGTTCGGGAAGAGAGGCACACAGACCGTGCAGGCCTTGCTGAGTTTGAAGAAAAAAATTGGAAAGAAAAAGACAGAATATAATCTATTAGACATCTGTCTCTTTAAAAATTCAGATAGAATGTGAATTGAGCTATTTGGGCACATATTACTCTCAGAAAATTTTCCTGTCATTTAGCAACATAATATCACAAAATTAGCGTTTAAAATGACTGCTTACTGAGTCATGCCTCTGCAGTTTCTATTTTGTATTGACCATCTAAAACCAATCCTCGGAGTCTACCTAAAATTCAATGCCTGTTAGAACATTGTCCGTCGAAGATGATTTAACATGTCTTTTCATTGTATAGTATCCAAAGTATTTGGGGGTTTTACTTTCCTTAAACCAAATAGAAAATAAGTATTTTAAATTCTAATCAAGAAAAAATAAGCTTGTATGATAAAAAGAGTGATGATTTCTTTTAATCCTAGCATTCTGGTTTGCAGAGTTACATTTCCTCATCTGTATGGGAGAATACGCAGCACTTCAACTCAGTCCTCCTCCTGGCGAAGCTGTGCTGGTGACGTTCAGACCTGCCTTTGTGTCCATAACATGGAGTAATGATTCCAAATGCATTTTCCTTTTCATTTTTGTCTATAGCCTTTCAAGCATTTGTTATAATTCAGCGGACTACACAAATCTCTCCATAAGTGAAAATGTGAGAACCAGAATAATAAAACGACATTACCAACCTGGGGAGGCTTATTTCCACTTCCTCTTCTTTCATCTCAGAGAACCATGTCAAGATCTGATGAGCAGTAATTAGTTTTTCCATTTTTTCTATGTTCACCTCTTCTGCAGGAAGTACAATGATTAAACTAAACTCGTCACCTTTGTAAGGTAATTCCAAAACCTGGTAGTTCATGGAGGATTCAGAAAAATAACCTGGAAAAGAGGAAACAAAACACTAAATATACCTGGCAATTCCCCAAGTCATGCTTTAGAGTGTGATTTCTCATATTACCGTATTTTGTTCTCAAAAGAGCCTTCATCATTGGCACTTTGACTGCTGCACCATCTTTCTTAGTGAAATTCATCAGCTGTGTGTCCTCTTTTCTGAATTTTTGTTTCCAATCCCCCTTGAAATAAATAGCATTCACCAGGACGAGCCGAGTCAGAGGGCCAAATTCTTTCCCTGTAAACATGTTTTTAATTTTTCCTATGAAGGGGATAGAAGAGGAGGCAGGAAGAAATACGCATTAGCTCAGTGGAAATACTTCAATAGAATTTTTTTTAAATTTCTTTTGCAGATCACTTATAAACAGAGTGCTTCATCATCTAAACATAGCAATTTTGAGAGTAAAGGGTAGCACTATTAAATATTTTACTTAGAAACAGGTACAAACAGGATTTACCTAAGAAACAGGAGAGACAAGATTGTCTTAAGTAAATTTGAACTGACCTAGTAATGAACTCTCTTTAGTAAGATTATTTCCTATAACTTGTTTTTCAGACAGAAAAAAAAGTCTCTTCCTGTGCATTTATTGGCATTTTTCAAATGTTACTTCAAGGTGCTCCAGTAGGTCAATGAGAATGAATAAATTAATGGGACACTCAGTCTTCTACTTGCAGCTGCAGCCACTGACCATTGGAAGAGAGAGACGCAGAGCTGCTAGTATGATTTTCTTCTTCCAAGAGTACAGTCTCCTACACCAATATCCAAAGAATATTTCAAAGTTATGAGATAAAGGCATGAATGGGTGCCATGGAGCTGCCTAGGGATGTTCTCATTTTGTATACTATTAATAGGACTTCCTTATGAACACAACTCAAAACACCCACCTCATGTTTTCAACTGATGGTTTCGTGTATGAGGCTTCCCATAAAGAATACAGTAGCATCTTACACCAACACCGGTTTTTTTTTATTAATTTTTTTTGTTTAATTACAGTTATTTGCTCAACACCGTTTTTTTGTAGTAGAATGAATAAGTAAAGAGAACACTGTTTATTGGGGACCAGATATATGCTTGTCATTTCACATACATTATTGTTAGACTTTTTAATAATCCTGAAATTTAATAACATCCTCATTTTAATTGAGGCATAGCTTAGAATTTGTTAAAATCTGAATTCATCTGTATGACTTTAAGCTTGAGATCTTTCTGCTTTGCTATTCTATAGTCCTTTTGGAATTTTTGCTAGCTTGTATTTAATTTCAAGTTAAGATTACCATGTTTATAATAGGACTGTCAACATTTATTATTAAACATTAACACATCCAAGTAAGATGTGTTAATTATTTATAGTATTTGTGGGGAAAAGAGCATTTGGGATTGACAGATCTCATTTTTATCTGGCCAAAGATATTATTACTGCTGCCATACTTTAAAAATCTATACAATAACAAAAATCACTAATAAAATTCTTTCTTTAACAATTACACAAATAGGTGTTTCTCAAAAAAAGAATCCACGTTCTTTTCAAAGCAGTTCACAGTTTCTCTCAGTTTTGTTTTAGCTTAAATGTGAATAGCAGGGAAGAGAAATAAGAGATTTATCACTCTGAGCCAGTTTGGTAGGGAAATATTGAACCATTCTTTAAGATATTAAAAAACTATGAATACAATGTCAAATAATGATTTTATGAAAATGGGAAACTTTACCATCTGTTTTGCTTTCTACCCAGGCACTTATTGTCTCTGCACAAGCTTTCGCATCCTGAAAATCCACCACTTTAATGGCACTCTGAAAAAATTTCTTGTTGCCATGGAGATACTGTTCTTTCACAGTGAATCCTTCTTGAAGGTAGAGGGCATTGGCAAGATTAAATGTAAATTCTTGTTTTTTTTCTGAGATGGCAGAGAAAAATGACTTCAGCACAGAAAATTCTTCTCCTAAAAAATAATTATAATGTATACCGACATATTGAAAACATAAAACAACAGCTTTTCAGCTTTCCTTCTAAACAATCTGATTCCTATCACCACTTTTTGCACCCTTAGGTATAATTAATAATCCCTTCTAATTTAGTATAAATATTTAAGCATTTATCTCCCATAGAATATTCATTTCTTAAAGAGACCAGCTCTTATATAGGGAAAAAAGTGTCCATGTAAATTTGAAATTTGTCAAAAACAAACTAAACAGTGTGAGGGAAACTCCCTCTTAATAGCCAAGTTTAGCTTATTCTTCGTTGTTGGAAATTTATCATTAGAATCTCACTCTTTGCATAACATGCAGTATTTATCAAAGGGTAATGCTGACGGATGCTGACGGGGCCTGTGACAGAGATTAGTACTTCTTTTCAACATTACTTTTATTTCCATTTAAGAAAGAATTACTCTCTTATGAGCAATTGCACCTGTCCAAGGTTTGAAGTTTACTAGGCAATCCCTATAATCATTTCTAGAGCTGCATGAGAATTAGAATTGCCTATTTCTTCAGGTTCGTGGATCTACATACTTTGGTTGTCTACATGAACAATAAAAATCTTTAATCATCCCAACTACAGCCACTAGCCAAATGAGCCTGTCAGAGTCAGCTAAGAAATGCCATTGGCCTATTAGATTTGTTTATCATTGGATCGTTCTGACCACAAGGTTGTCAGAAAGGTGGATGTGCCTATGAGAGAATTCTATGATCTTTCTCAGTGGCTTCCTATTACTCACCAAATGGTGCCAATGTTTTTCATCCCCTTTGGCTTAATCCTGGAACTCAGTCATTTAGTCTGGGAATGACATTGCACATCAAAGGTTTATTCAGGGCCTTTGTCATATTTTCAGTTAAATACTGAAAATACCACTTTTATAACTTTATAAGTGATTAAATGCAATTAATTTCTATTGAAGAAACATAAATAGTTTATCATTGTAAGATGCCCATTACATAAAGGGATTTAAAAAATATTACTGAAATAACCTTAATACTTGGTGTCTACTGGATACAAGCATGTGTGTATGTGTGTGTGTATGTGTGTTAACACTTTATCAGCCCATATGGTATCTTTGTGCAAACAAGAACACATACCTTCGATGGGGTGCTGTAACCTCAAGGCCTCACATCTCGTCCAGCCGGGTAGAGGCTACATTTCAGTCCCTAATTGCCTCTTTGTCCTGGCACTCTTTTGTAGGTAGAGCCTACACAACCATAGAGGGGGCTTTGGGAAGTATAGTATATTATATTTCACACTATAAGTCCCCATACATGGAACATAGACACAGAAAAGATTTTAGATATGAAAGTCCATCTGAAGAATTTGGGTAATTCTTTACAATCCTGTAATTCCTTACATAAGGAAGGGATGAATGTTAATCTGTTTTGTCTGTGCAGTGATTTCAGGTGCAATCATTTCTTGCTGTTTGAAGCCAAGAAAGATGTCTCAGTAACTGGGAAGCTACAGAGAAGACTTCCTGGGTGAAGTCAGGCAAGACTCTCTAAAAGAATTAATTAAGGTCAGAAGTAAAGTGGCAAAATGTGAAACCAGTTTGCAGGAACTTGTAACTCTTGAACATCTTTAAAGGAAAGGGGACAAAAAGGAGAGAGGGAGAAAAAAATAGCTCAAGCTCATTTATCAGAGCAAATAGATTTATGTCATGTACTTAAAGGTCTAAGACTGTGTGACAGACAATCAGCTGCCCTTTGATAGATCACTGGACTCAAAAGTCAATAAAAAAATGTCAGCAAGTTGCACAGATCTGGAGGAAAATGTAAAGCTATCGGCCTTACAAATTTGATTTAATTTATAGATTAACACCTACTCTTAGCATAGATCAAAAATAATACATGTGCTATGAAAATAAGTTTGCTTAATTTCCTAAAATAGAGCTAGGGAAAACCTACTTATCACGGGGTGAATATGACTTTTGGTTTGATTGTACCAGACCTCCATAAAATGTTCTGAAGTCTAGTATATGTTTACTTCTCTTGCTGTGAAATGCCCAAAAGCCGATTGTGAATGCAATGTGAGAGATTCAAAGATGAAAACAGACGGTCAAAGGATTAGAGATTATTTTCGCCAAATGGTCCATATAAATCATCTCATCCAAACTCTTCTTTTTATAGTGAGGAATCTAAAATCCAGAGAGATGCCAAATCACAAGGTCATTCGATTGCAAAGCTGAGTCAAGAATTCATGCTCAGCTCTCTCTCCATAATGCCCTTGGAATGAAGAAGGACCTTCATGTGAGTTTTTGATTAGTAAGCAAAATTATTGGAGGAAAAGAAAAATGGAGCATTATCAGAGGTTCAGTAAGCTGGAAAAGGCAAATCCCGAGCAGATGTTTTGGTAATGGGGGGAGAAGAACTGAGCACACTGAGAGCCCAGTGGAGCAGGAGGCCAGTGGAGCATGCCTCTCTCTAGAGTAAACCCAGTGTTTACGTGAAACAGACCGGGAGCAGAAAGAGTAAACTATAGGCTGTCTCAGCAGACTGCACCTTTTGATAATCATTGGGAACCTAAGGCAGGGCCAGGACTAAGATGAGTCAGTGAAGATACTTATCTTGGGCATAACATTTAAGGAGATGGCAACGAATTCAGTAATCAAGATAAATAATATTTTACTGTAATATTTTTTAAATCAGTATTAATTTCAATACATTTATAATGAAAAAAACACACAAATTTTAAATAGAGACAGGATTACGATCGCTGATGTTCCTTCTGTCCTAGGGCCCCAGGACTGCCCTCCCAGGCACTACCTCCTGCCTGGCACATCCTGCTCCGGCCCTCAGCGTGCTGTGCTCCTCTCGCTCCAGGCATCCGGGGCGTTTACCCTCCTTCTTGTCTCCCCTTCTTAATTCTGTCTCTTTTGTCCTTATTCCTTCATTTCCCCTCCTTTTTATTTTTCAAATCTTCTCCCTTTTTGGATGGTCTTTTCTTTTCTGGTTGTAGTTTTCCTTTATCTGTGCCCTCTCTCTCCCTTCACAAAGCATACCAGAAAGCAGGTTTGGTACATCTTGTCATATGTGCTAAAACGTTCGTGTTTAATTGTCTGTATATATACTTCCAAGGAAAAGATAAAGATTTTCATTATGTTCTTATGACCTCTAACCCTCACTGAATCATTTTTGGAGTTAGTTCTAGGAAAGTCACTTAACATTTCTTTGCTTTGGTGACCTCATCTGTACATCAGTGTTACGTGTACCTCACAGAGTAATTCAGAAAATTAAATGAGATCATGTATATCAAGCATATAAAACAGTTACTGCTAATAGTATATATATATATATATATATATATATATATATATGCACACACACATGTTTGATACTGTCATCATTATTATTATGATTATTACTACATTCACAATCCAGAGTTGTTAAGACATCTGTGTTTCTCTGTAAGATTAAATCCATTTAAAGTAATTTAGATTGCAGAGGCTCTAATTTGCTAGTTTATCATGGAATCAACTTTACATATCTTTATAAATGTTCTATTACTGTTCAAACTGTACCATGTGATTTAAATGTTTCTGGGACTGTGTGGTAGGATTTGCTGAAATTAATATAGACAGTCAAGACTAACTCTGGAAATAGTGGCTTCTTCTTATTCACAAAGGAAAATGCTTGCAATTAACTTCACTTTCATCAACTTTTTTTAAACATAAAATTGCCTTTGTTTAACACGATGCAAAAAGAACCTTGTAAAGGAGGAAAGATACATTTCTAAATATAAAAGTATGCTGAGCTAAGACAAATATACTGAAATTAGTTATAGTAAATAAATTTCCAAATCAGAAACCTGGATTTTCCTCTAATCTTCAGGACCTGTTATCTGACAGAGATGTAAAATTTTAAAATTAGAGTTATTATGGACATTGAGAGCATAGAAAGGAGAGCCAAGGAAATGGGCAACAGCCCCTTCAAATGGGATGCCAGCAGATTCCAAAACAACAACCACTCACATGTAAAAAGGCCCCTGAAAGGTTCACTTTTCCAAATTTTCTTTAAAGACTAATAACCAAATAAGCTTTTAAAATGTATACATTAATGATCTATTGTCTCACTTAAGTGAAAAGCTTTCATTTTACTCAGAAAGCTAATTTTTAAAAGCTAATGAAATCAACACATATTTCTGAGTGAGGGTGCTCACCAGAATATTTTTATAAGAGAAGTATTGGAAATGACCTAAGGAGGAAGGGCTAAGTAAGTAGTGATATTTCTCTAAGAGTCAATAAAAGGCAATGATTAATATTTATATTCTGAAACAGTTGCATGAAATGATAAAATGATCACAACATAGCACGAGATGGTGGAAGAATATGTGTATATAAACATATATGGATATATATATATGCATATGCACAAACACACATACACAAAGCTTAATCTCAATTAATTATAAAATGTCTAAAACAGATCAGAATAAGATATACAGATACACTCATAATTTTATATCTGTATGGAATTAATTTCCTAATAAATTATTTTGGTAACATTTTCGTTAGGAAACAATTATAAATGAATGGATATTATTTACATTACAATTCTCCAGTTAATTATAATTTTATACTTTTTGTATTTTTTTTTGTTTATTAAAGTTCTGTGACCCTGAACTTATCTCTAATATTTTAAAAATAAATTTGGCCAGATATCATCTAGTACACATAATCGTATATAAGAATCTCACCAGTTGAGGCTTCCTGGAATTTTAATGTTTGTCTTATCTGCTGTTGTGCTTTTCCTTTTGCTCCCAGTTGTACCATTCCAAGAGCCAACACTGTTCCAAGTGGGGAAAATACAATGTTGTTCTCATGAGATGAACGAATAGCTTGATACAGATCCACTGCAAATTCGGTATTTCTTTGAGCCAAGTGTTGTGAGGCTTGACTTCCAGAGAAAGTCAATAGAAGACTCCACAACCAGATCTTAAACATGTTGACCACTGTGCAGTAATTCAAAGTTTGTTAGTTTTCAAAGTAATCAGAGTTTATCATACAACACTCAAAAGAAAACATTCTACCTGCTAGAATTTTTGTCTTCTTAGGACAAATCACGACAAAAATATTCTAATGTCAAGGTTCGGACTAAGCATCTTCTATTAAGGGAAATAGGCTATGTGTTCATGGTAGTTTTTTATATTCCTTTAAAAACTAGTTCAAAATAGATAGTAGTTTCTTAAAATCAAAAGAGAAGGTATAATTCTGGGGCATTGTTAATAGTAATACTGTAACTAAATGGCTATGTGATATATTTTTCTATCTTTTCCCATGGTTTTAAATGGAATATCTGAAACTCTGATATCAATGGAATTCTCTCTCCAGACTATTCTAAAATGGTTTACAGATCAAAAAAATAAAAAAATACCCTGGCTTGTTTAGCTCAGGGGATTGAGAGCCATCCTGCAAACCAAAGTGTTGCCAGTTCGATTCCCAGTCAGGGCACATGCCTGGGTTTCAGGCCGTGTCCCTAACAAGGGGCACAGGAGAGGCAACCACACATTGATGTTTCTCTCCCACTCTTTCTCCTTCCCTTTCCCTCTCTAAAATAAATGAACAAAATATTTTAAAAATGACACACTCCAGTGTGGTTTTAGATCTATAACATTAGAAAATTAATACATTCTAAATCAATTGAGTAACCTGGCTAACTTTCTACAACAGCAAAAATTATGAAATTTGTAGGGCAAAATACTCCAAAACCAACATGTACTTTTCTAAAAGGAGAAAAGAAACCTCAGAAAATTATAAAGAAATGAAATTACAACCAAATATAAGTAGTACAACAATAACAAAAGAAGAAAGCAATTTTTTTAAAAAAAATTGAAGAATAATTCAACAAATAACAAATATAAGAAAGCTGCAATGGAAAACTATCACCGAGTCACAACACTAATCACACCCCATCGAAGTGCTCCCCACTAAAATTGCAGGAAATTTGACCGTGACCACTTACATCTTGAGCATAATGAGTTTTTGTGATTTTACCGAAGACTTGGTGGAAAATCGACACTGAAGGCCTTGTAAATTTTAGTAACACTAATTTTACCTTACAAATAATATATTTTAGTAACCCTTAAAAACACCTAGTTGAATAAATTGCTAGGAAATAACTTTTCATTCCGGAGTAAAGATAAAGGCCTCTGGAATAATATGTAGTTAGCCTTAAATAATTGAAGAACTGTATTTCTAGAGTGTTTTGCAAACCATTAGGGAGGTCCTCATGACCCCAAAATGAGTTCAGTTATGAAGAAACACTGTTTCATGTAAAGACTTCTAATAGTCAAATATTCTCCAAAACTCAGCTGTGGCATCATTATTTAAATATTTCACATTCTTTTCTGATATATATGTGTATATATTTATATATTTAAACTCTACTTGCTTAGATATACAATTTGCAAAGGAAAAAGATCTCAAAGTGCAATCCAAAATAATTGTCAGAAAATAATGTTTTGTTAAACCGAAAGTACAGATACATACAAAAATCAAGGATTAAATTAGTACACAAGGTTGGAAGTAGCAATGCAACAATAGGAAAAGCTAATGTGTAAGACAAGATTTACATAAAAAATAAATTTCTGTGTATCATTTTATAATATATTCATTATCTCAGAAGATTTCTGCCCAAAATATCAGTTTGTAGATATATAGTCAAAATGTTATCAGTACTTTTAAGTCATCAAGTGGTAATCCATTAGGCACATGTTTATGTTCTTGGTTTGTATCAGAATAATAAACAATATTATGAAGGATGTATGTTTTCCCCTATAGAGGAATCTGCAAGTTACCCTCTCATTGTTATTAACAATCTTAATAATTAAAATGTACATTCTTGGGACATCCATTTCTCCCAGAAAATGTCTAGGTACTTAATAAATTACAAGATCACACAACATATTGAGTTTAAAAATTCACATATGTCATTGGTTTTTGAATTATATCTCATTAGAAACCACAAAATACTAGTGAACTAAACAACTTGATGAATAATCTTATAAGAACATGATATTCAAATTTATAGTGGCACCTTTTAAGGTGAATAAAAGTAATGTATTAATTTGATAAATTCAGATATCTACCAAAGTGAATTGAAATGTCATTCCTATCCTATTAAGCACTCATAATTGATATTATTGCATACAAACTTTATTCAAAAGCTATTTAATTTTAAGGTACTTACTCAAAATTTGCTTCTGATCATCCACAGTAATGTTTTAATTAAAATATGCCTGCTGAGAAACATTAGTACATGGAACACCTGATCAGTCAAGGCCAACTCTATTTATCTTAAGCACTGCTAGATTAATTCCTCTGAAACTGAAGCAGGTGTTCACCAAATTTGTAGGAAAGGACTACCATGATCAGGTTAATGATCAATGATGAAATACACAAGAACTGAGAGAGAAAACAATACTAGAGTTTTAAAAGATTGTTAAGTTTATGTTAGTATTTTATTTATTATTTCACTTCTTTTAGAACAAGTAGAAACAGAATTTGGGAGAACGTGCCAGTGCTTGCAAATTGGCTAGTAACTAGTTCTTTTTGTTTCTCACAGGACTCCCGCCTCAGATTCCCAATGCATTCCATCATAAATATTTCCAAATGCCTATGAGAAAAACAATAAAGTGCTATCAAGTCCAGAATGCAGAGAGACAAATTGCTGCTGCATTTACAGAGTTCTCAAAAATTCACTAAATTATACAATAGTCAGACCAATTTCCTGCATTCTGAAGGAGAATTGAAATGATTGAAATGTAGCCACAAGGCCCATTTCAATCCTTAATGAAAAGTCTAAATATTAAAGAAATATAATCTTTATGCTGAACAAAAAGACCAGGTTACCAAATTATATCAGGATATTACTATTAAAATAAGTATTACTATCAAAAATCACTGTTAAAATAATTTGATAGTTAACATTGGTGTTACTTTTATGTGCTCTTAAAATTTGCATATTTTTTCTATAATCGGTTCATTAATAAAAAACAGGTCATTAATAAAAAACAGGTACATAATTGAATGGGTTTTGATCTAATTATTCTAGTTCAAATCAGTCACATCAATGGCAATAAGATATTATATACATTGCATGATTTGTAAGTGGCCTCTGAGAAGAAAACTGGAAAATTTGTTTGTAACAATTAAACAAGTATTTACTATTGATTACTAAATATAATATTATTTCTGGTAAATCTATGAAGAAGAAGTAAAATGAATAAAGATACCTTTAAAAGAGCTTATTTAAAAATAACTTTTCAAGGACCCTATTAACATCTTTTATTTTCTTAATAGGGCTATAGCTTAATAACATCCTTGAGAATCCTGATAGCTGATATTGGCCATAATCTCCTAACTTATTGCAATTTTTTTAAGATTTTATTTATTTATTTTTAGAGAGAGGGGAAGAGAGGGAGAAAGAGCAATGTATGGTTGCCTCTCACATGTCCCTCACTGGGGACCTGGCCTGCAGCCCAGGCATGTGCCCTGACTGGGAATCAAACTGGGACCTTCTGGTTCCCAGCCCCCACTCAATCCACTGAGCTACACCAGCCGGGCCTAACTTACTGCAATTTTTAATTGCCCATCTATGCATCTCTAATATTTTCTAAATGTTGGGTTATACCCTAGTATTTCTTATTCTGACATAAGCAAACCCATTTCCAGCTTTTAATTTAACGCTGTTAGAGATTATTTTCCAAAAACTCAGTTATCCAACCTAAGAACACTATCATTCTTTTGTTCTACTTTGCAATTCATACATAATAAGTCTGAACGTCCAAGGCTATGATTCAATCCATGCTTCTCTACCCATGCAGTGACACCAGCAAACATCCATCACAAGTATACTTGGTTACCAAATTACAGTGTCTACGATGCTCGGATTATAATGCAATTTACCCAGGAACAGGCCATTATTTTTCCTTCCAGTGACAGAGATAGACACTCTGTCTTAGTGGGATCCTTTAATGAATTTGTTCTGTAAGGAACTTATGTTAGAGCAGCTCAAGCAGACTGTACATTTTCCTTATTTGGGGGAGTAAAAAGCAATGGCCATGAATTTGTCCTCCATGGTTTAAGCTCTTTTAATAAATATTAAGATACCACAAGTGTTCATAAAATGTTACTGCAAACCTTTTAAATATTTTCACAAATCTCTTCCTTCCACAACTATATTTTGCCACTAGAACACCAGGAAAAACAAAATTATTACTTAGTGAAATCCAAAATGTCTTGGTATTAATTTGAGCACATCACTATATCCACGGTGAAACAAATCAAGTAACAAAACCACCTAGGAACAATAGCAAAGTGGTTAGTTTCAATTTCATTATCTTTCTTCACATTTCTTAGCATTTTATAGTTTTTTTTAAGTAAAAATGTACTTAATTCCATACTTTAGAAACAAATCAAGTACTCTCATTAATACATAATGGCTTAAAAGTTAATTCTCCCATAGATTAATTTCCAGTATTTTTCCCCTCTGTCATTTTGCTCCACATATTTTGGATAATAAGAGGAAAATGTTCTGAAAAGAGAACAAGTTAAATTATATTTAGTGTAAATCTTCATGCTACAAAAAAGTAGCCCCAAAATGTACACACACCCTATTTTACTGTGACGAGTTCTTTTCACTGTAGAAAAATGGATCTTAAACAATTAAGCCCAAATGTTAATTTCAGAAATAGCTTATGAAGTCTTCTGTTCTATTAACATTTGGTGAGTGAGACCCTGCCTAGTGCAATTAGAAGTTGTAAGGTATAAAAGAAGAGTAAAACATAACTAAAGGTCTTTTTATTTTCCTTTTGGATATGTTTTGTTCTTAAGTACGAAGAACAGTATCATTAAAAGAGACTTTCACACTTTCAAAAGCTCTATTCTCATTACATGTCTGTGTGAGGCAGCCCCTCTTCTCACAGAAGAAGCCCTGAATTAGGGATTAGGGACACACACAGCATAGTGTTTACACACGTAACAGAACAGGGAGAGAAGGTCTGTCTATATGAACCGAACTATTTCAGACTATCACTTCAGACAAAGTCACCTCTAGGGGTAGAAATAGTAAAATATGTCTAGTAAAATAATGTCTAAATTATACTAGTAAAACTGGGGGTTCATTCAATCTTTGCTTAATAAACCATTATAATTTTATGTGCCTTCACTTCAGAAAGCTGGTGGCAGGGGAAGTGTATTTTATTTATTTGTGTGTACATGGTGTCTAAAAACAGCCCCTTGCATATGCCTTCCATAATTGGATGGGTAGACAAATGGATAGACAGACAGATGGATGGATGAATGGATGGACAGACAGAGGAATGGATGGGTGGATGGATAGGGAAAAGAGCCTTCACAAAGTATTTGGTACCCATATTACATCTCCTTAACATCTCAATAGTCCTTTAAACTGCTGGAAATGTGGCTCAAGTCTCAGTCCACTGTACTGTTACCAAGATATGATTCATTAATCATATGCTCAAAGTTTAAAATGATGAATTGTCCAATCAAATCTTTAACCAGTGGGAGAGTTTTCCGCAATAACCCAGTAAGAGGGTTATTCAGCCTCTGCCTGGACATCTCAAGGAATTCTTTGTCCCAAGGCAACATTTTAATTTTCAAAAACTAATTTACTTTGAAATACTTTTAAGTTTATAGAAAAGTGCTGGTATAATACAATTCTTTTCTCTCTCAGTTTCCCCAGTTGTTAACATTTCATCACATATGTGTCCTCTTTCTATGTAGCTAATTTCTATCTATCCATCCATCTATTTATCTATCTCTATAATGTATATATATGTGTTTGGGTACATACATGCATGTGTGTATAATTTGAATTTTCTGAATCATGTGAGAATGTGCTGCAGACAATTTTCTAATACATAAATACTCCATTCTATCTCTTCATCTGTCTATCTGAAACCATGAGTTCACATTGATATTGTAACAGGGTGCAGCCAAGAGGGGGACCCAAAGAGGGATTTGTAATGGGGTCCAGAAGAGCTTGGAGATAATTGGCTCCACACCAAAGGGCCACACCTGCCCTGAATGCTGGCAGCTGTGGCCAATTGCGGGAGGAGCCGGAAATGAGGCTGCAGAGTAAGATTGGCACTGGGATTTAAACCCAGGCGGGGCAGCCATTTGGCGTCTCTTTTTGGGACCACAGGGCTTGGGCATCTTGTTGGGACCATGCAGTTTTGGCGAGTGGGGACCACGCAGCTTGGGTGAGAGTCAGGACCTCTGTGGCTTTGGAAGTGCTCCTTTTTGCCACGTGGGTGGTGCCGGGAGCCTGCGTGAGATACGGTACCCCAGACAGGGCAGAGGCAGAGGAAAGGACTGTGTGTGTTTATCCATATTCTAAAGAACTTTAGTCTGTACAACTTCCAAATAAATGATAATTCCTTTCCTTTTACGTCTTTCCTCTGGCAGCGGGCAAAGCGAACCTGGTAAGTGGGAGGAACCCCCAGGGGAAAAAGGGGAGTCTTTCATATCATTCACCCCTCCCCCTGTGCATTCTGTAACAATATCTCTAATCTCAATCCAAAATCTCAGGGTTCTTTCTAGTTTTCCTCCTTTCAAAGTTTGTAATTACTTTCTACAACAGTGAGATATCTGACCCTCATTACTCTCAACATATTTACTAATTTCATTCATTTATTCAGTTATTATTTGCTCAGTGTAATTAATCTCCCAGCCATGTTGGTCATCTCCTTTACTCACCTGTTCTGCCTTCTCACCTTCTAATTCCCCCTCCCTCGCCCACTCCCTTCTCTCGGGTCCAGTAAGCATATCTCACGCGGGTGTTCTCAGGCTCCTCGCTCCTGTGATGGCCATGCAGTGGGCCTGCAGACAACTCTTCCTCACCAAGATGGGAAGGGACAATAGGAAGAAAAGAGAAAATGAGATACTTTTTCATGTATTAACAGTTATTAGGAAGCAATTCTAGAATCTGCTTTCTTAAAATTATGCCTATCAGTTCTACTTTTATTCCTTTTCTTCACCACAGCTTTGAAATATCTGAGGATAGGTTATATCTCCCAGGAATTCTCTTTCTTAAACAAGACCTGAGATGTCTTCTTCCTCTTAACATGCTTTCTAGGGTCCTGACCACTCTGAAAACATTCTCCAACATTTGTTAATTGATTCTGTCTCGTGTATTATTCTCTTATATTCTCCCCATATGTGGCTGTCACTCAATGAGAAGGAAAGCAGTGCCTGACTCGGGATGCACTGAATTGTAGATGGAGTAGGTAACTGTCTTCTAAAACCCTTTCCTCTATCATCCTCTCCACCAAACTAAAACATTTGCTCCACTGATACTGGAAATTCTGCTGTTCAAGTTCATTTCACTGATTTTAAAAGTAGTAAGGAGCAAACACAAGGTGAAGGGCAAAGCAATGGTGTTTGGAGTAAAAGAGATCTGGGCTCCAATCCCAAATCTGCCATCAATTATTGGTCACTCTTGGATTTTAGCCATGAAATAGATACATCTTATATCATTATTGTAATATTTAAATACAATGAATTGTTGCAGTTACTAGACAGACTAGTCTCCTGTATATTGTTAATTATTTCATTTATTTTTATTTGTTATTGTAAAATTGTTCCTAAAATAGAAATATCTTGAAAGGACACTTTAAAGTATAAATGTATAGTAAATAAAGTTATGTAAAATATTTTTATTAATTATTCCTCCAGGACAGAATATATGTAAAGCAACATAAGAATATTGGTTGCTTGATGGATGATGATATTTACAAAGAAAAATGGATCTAAAAATGAAGCATTGTGTTTCAGAACCAAGCATTTTTTTATTTGACCATCCACATAGAATGACTTTTTATATACCCTTAGAAGCCTTGTTTTCTTGAGGCTATTACCTCTTGGGTTGTGCTATTGACATGGTACAATTTTAGAGCATAATAAAGTATAGAGGTAGAACTTATGCAGTAATTTCTCCATAAGTACATATAAAATGGATATAAGTTGATAAGAATTAACAGAACAGCATTACTGACAAGGTCTAATTGTATTATTATCATTTTTAAAAAATCTAGAAAGTGTAAATAAGTGGGTATGTTTTCCTCAGTCAAATTTGTAGATATAATGTGTCAGTACTTTTCGTGTTTAATTTCAATGCAGGTTTTACAATAAAAATTGACCAAAATGTTTGTCTATAATAGCAACCAAAGGTGTGACTAGTCAAATGCTTTGTTCTGAAATTGTTCATTTTTTATATAAAAACACTTGAGAATAAGTAATACCAACCGATGCTGCCCCTTCTTCAGTCCAATCTTTCTTTTATTGAAAATAGAGAGAAGGGGAAAGGTGATAGATAAAAACATCATCTGAAAACAAATCATTCTAAAGTTGGAGTACAAAGTAAAAAGGGGTGGGCAAAATTCTTGATTTCTTTATGCATTTTATACACACACTTTTTGAGTCAATGAAATATTTTTCTTTCAGTCATAATTGCTTCTTATTTCTTTTTATCTTCACTTCACTATTTGTTTCTTGACATAATTGCTTGGCTCTTCTTTCACGATCCAGAAAGTCTTTGGGAAACAGGTTTTTCTCAACAAATACAGCTTTCAAAGCTAAAAATGATGAAGAAAATGACATGTAAATTGTACTTGAAAAGGGACCCAATTAAATGAGATAGTGGGGAGAAAATATTCATGTTTCACTTCATTTAAAAAATTGTGTGTTTTCGAAACATACAGTTTTGGGGAGAAATTTTTCTCTTAAACTTCTGTTACTCTTTTGACCTCAATTTAAATGTAAAAGTTAAATTTGACCAAAGTTAGTTCAATGAATGCATGCATATAATGATAGAGATCCATCATTTCAACAGTAGAAGACTAAAGAAAATTGTTTTCCATTTTTGTTTTTTAATATACTTAACAGCTATCAAGGACTCATAAAAAGCCCAGAACAAATTATTCAGTATTGAAATAAGACAATTAAAATAATCAAAACACAGTTTGACTGTCTGCATGACTGAACAAGTACTTCTGCAATCGCATCCTTTTAAGATGCTTTGATCTGCAGGGATCTGTGGCTTCAGGGGGAAAAAAAAAAGAGCCTAATTATCCCCATGAGTGGTTATATTGCACATCAGTGAGAAGTAAGAGGAAATTGTGCCATGCATTCAAAAAAATAATTTTGTCCTTTTGCTTAATTTTATCATTTTAGCAAATGTTTATCAAATGTACATTATGCACAATGTTCTGTACTCAGGCGTAAATGAGGCACAAATATAACTAAGTCACAGGCTTTCTTCTCTGGTAGGAAGTAGGAGCAGTACCCAAATAACCAAAATATCACATAAAATAGGACACAGTTCTGAAAAGATATAAACAAGGGGAATTGTGGTTAAGCATAGAAAGAGATTATAATAATATGCAGAAACCGGAGGGAAAGCTTTAAGAATCAGATGCTATTGCAGGGGAGCTTGAAGTCCAGATGGGATTTTCATTGATAATGAGAATCGTGGACGTGAGGAAGGGTTACCATGTGGAAAGGAAATCTCAACTACAGGGAACAAAGTAAACAAAAGTATGGGGAGACAAGACGTACTGTTCAGGTAACTGTGAATAATTCAGTAACCTTCAACAAACGTGTAAAATGTATGAAGGAGATTGAAGTTGAATGAGGTAGAGCTGGGCAGAGGAGCATTTCAAATGTCAAGCCAAGGAATTCGAAACAAACTATGTAACCACTGGGTAACCTCACAGTATAGTAGCATCTTTATATATTTAAATTTTAAATTGAAAACCAAAATTCTGAACTTCCCATTCAAACATCACTGTATTAGTTAATATATTCCCCCCTTTTCTCTTGAATATTATACAAGAACAACCAGGAAAATGAGGGAAAACAACTCTGCAAATAAATTCCATGTCAGGCGAAACCTTAAGACAGATGTAACCTGCAGCCTGCAAAATGTGAAGGAGGGCAGCCAAACTGCTGGGACTGGGCAGAAGTTACACCAGATAAAGTGATGAGAATGGAGAATGTAAGTGGAACAGCAGCGGCAGCATCTCAGAAAGTATGGGCGAAGTGACAGCAAAGTTGAGGGGCTCACCCAGCAGTGCAAATGCTCTATCCCTGATTTATACCCATGGGTGTAAGCAGGGGTGAACAAGGCTGGATTTGAAAGCCCTCCCTTACCTTCCTTGGTTCGAAGAAACAGAGGAGGCAGGGCCACCTAAGAGTCACACCCATGAGCCATTTTTTGCTAAAAGCAGTCTGCACGTGTGTGTTGTAAAAATCGAAGGCAACACTAATCATATTATGAGTTCTCACCCAGGACCTGCCACAAATTTCAAATGTAAGCAAAGCCAATTCATTAGGCTCATTAATTAAAAGAGAAAATTTAAAAATAAATAATTGTCATACCATGGACACAGTGGTGTTACAAGCAAAATTAAATACAAACCATTTTTTTTTAAAGAACAGCAAAATGAGTCAATATGTGGACTGCCACCATTGGATAGAGAAATATTGTTACAGAGCATTTGCCACAAATTACTTTCTAAAACTTGAAAAAGCACTTGCCTCTATAAAGGAAGATCACAGAGCAAAAATGAAAGAACTCAGGGAAAGAAACAAAGACAAACAGGAAGTGGTAAAATGTGAGCTATCAGGACAGAAGAAAATACAGAAAAAAATATCATAAGTGAGAATAGACGTGATGGGAACATGGAATATACAAACAAGAAAAACAAATAAGATGAAAATTTCACAGAGAACAAATTAAAGAGGAAAATGAGAGATGTTGAAAAAATAGATCCAACAAACACATAAACAGGGTGAGTTCTTAAGATAGAAAACCAAAGCTGAACAAATATTTAAAGACATCACATAATAAAACTTTCTTCACATAAGCACAACTTGGCATGCATAGAAAGGACATGCAGTCATCCCTCAGAGTCATCTGGATCGGATCCCGGAGCCTATGCACAAGGCCCTTACATAAAATTGAGAGGTGTGTGAATACAACCTACAGACATCCTCCCGTATACTTAAGTCATCTCTAGATTACTTATAATACCTTCTACAATGTAAATGCTATGTAAATAGTTAATATACAAAATTATTCAGGGAATAATGATAAGGCAAAAAGTCTGTACACATTCAGTACACATTTCACCATCATAGGCCTGACTACATAGCACATATCGCCAACAAAGTAACAACCTTTATCTATTATTTTCAATATGCAATTGGTTGAATCTGAGGTTGCAAAAGCCACAGACACAGAAGGCTGACAGTACTGTGTGTTAGCAGTAATAGATTCTGAATAGTCAAAACTAAGGCATAGCCTAGTAAAGTTATTAGACTTGAAAGATAAAGACAAAATAATTTGGCAGCCAGACAAAATGATGAAGTCACTTAAAAGGGGAGAAATATATCTTGCATTGGATATCTTCATGGCAGTGATCAATGCCAGAAGATAGCAGAGCAATACCAAGAAGATAATCTAGGAAAGAACATGTGACGTATGAATATTATAAACATCCAAGCAGTGCCTCAAGTCTAAAAATGACAAATAGTTTCAACATGCAGAGAATTCAGACACCATTGTTCCCGCAAGTCCCTTATAAGAAAATTACAACAAAACAGAGATGACTGAGGGAAATTTGGAAGAAGATTTGGTGGTGAGCACTGAATATATTTAAATGTAAAAGTGAGACTAAAATAATATGCGGTTTAGGACAACATAACAGAACATATATGCCATATGTCTAACAATGAAGAAATGATTTAATTAATAAAAATTGGGAAGGTAAGGGAGAAGAAGCTTTATTCATGATAAACCAGTAATAGTTAACAAATGACTTAAACCAAGTCAAGTAAGAACAATAAAGCAAATTTAAAATAAAAGTAGGCACAAAGAAAGATCATATTATTGAAAACCCTGGCTGGTGTAGCTCAGTGGATTGAGCGTGGGCTGGGAACCAGAGGGTCCCAGTTCGATTCCCAGTCAGGGCACATGCCTGGGTTGCGGGCCAGGTCCCCAGTGGGGGCCATGTGAGAGGCAACCATACATTGCTGTTTCTCTCCCTCTCTGTCTCCCTCCCTTCCCCTCTCTCTAAAAATAAATAAATAAAATCTTAAAAAAAAAAAAAGAAAGATCATATTATTGAATAAATTGTGTAGAAGAACAGGGAAAGGGGAATGGAGAAACATGTTTATTTTATTGTCACTCAGCATGGACCTAATAGCGTCTTAAAGAAATAAAGGTCTAGAGGGATTAATGAATTTATGATTATAAAGGCACTGCTAAAAGAAACATATAACAATTCTCTGAATAAAAACAAAGAAAAAATTACAGCTCCAGTAACAACCTTAAAGTATATGTAAACAATAAATATAGCAGAAAAAGAATGTGAAAAATACAAAACTGTGTATTGTGTAACATATCCATAAAGGTAAATGTGGTCAATTTCATGATTAAGGAAAATTCTTTAGTTGGATCCAAAGCAAAAACCAATGCACATTTAAGGCAAAGTGTTTTACAAATAAGCCAGTCAGAGAAAGACAAATACCATGTTATCTCATTTATATGTGGAATCTAATGAGCAAGATAAACTGACAAACAAAACAGAACCAGAGGCACAGACACATGGAACAGACAGATGGACTTTAGAGGGGAGGGGAGGGGGCTCGATAAAGGGAGATGAGGAGATTAACCAAAGAACGTGCCTGCAGAGCCCTGGGATGCAGGTAACAGTTCGGTACCTCAAGGGGAGGGCGGGGCTGGGGTTGGCTGGAGGGGAGGGAAGTGAGGGGGTGGGGAACACCTGTAACAGTGTCAACCAAAAAAAGTTTTTGAAGTGATTCCGAAAATTTGAAGTAAAAGGACTGAGAAAGTATCCAGGCAAATGAAAACCAAAAGAAAGCAGAGCTCGAAATCCAGAATCATAAATGCATACAGAAACCCTCAAAGGAAACACAAAAGCTCGTAATCATGGTTGCCAGAAATAGACAATAATAGGAACTGGACAGCTCAGCCTCATGGAAGGGAGGGAGACTGTTCACTGAACAATTTTTTTAATGTTCTAGTCTTTAAACTGTTTAAATATATTGTGGTTTTTTTCCAGCAAAAATGAGTAAACCTGGAACTACCTCATAAGTGAAGCTACAAGTGAAAACACTTTCCATCTGCCTACCACAGTGGGAGATAATGTAGATTTCTGTACATTAGCAGTTGGTCCTGTCCCATCTCACTACAGATTAGCACTTCGGAGTCATAAGGATTCTGAGCACCTCAGAGCTCTCCTGGGAGTCACTGTGGGAGCCAACATGGTACTTCCAAAACAAACCGTAGCTGTTTTACTGGGGTTTGTCTCTAAACTAGAGGACACATTTTCAATGTAATCAACCAGTTTTCAAGACAATTAAACCAATAACTAACTGATAGGCCTTGTAAATATCTTGAGTGAGACCATCTTGCCGGGATAATTCATTTCTTTTTTTTAGTTAAAAAACAGTTGATAAAAAAATGCATATGCAGCCTGGTTGGTGTAGCTCAGTGGATTGAGCACGGGCTGGGAACCAGAGGGTCCCGGTTTGATTCCCAGTCAGGGCACATGCCTGGGTTGTGGGCCAGGTCCCCAATGAGGGCCATGTGAGAGGCAACCATACATTGCTCTTTCTCCCTCCCTTCTCCTCTCTCTGAAAATAAATAAATACAAAAATCTTTAAAAAAAAAAGTTTAAAAAAAAAATGCATATGCAGAGGTAGATCCCTGTTTGGGCGGCCTGAAGCTAATGTTTTCGGATCTCTCTCTTTAAGAAAAAGTATATAAAATTACAAACAAAATCATTCATGAAAGTGCCTATTAGTTTAGAATGAGAAAAAAAAAATCTCCACGAATTACTGGAGATTCGTAGAGTTGAGTCCTTTTTTGGGGGGATCTCTTTTAGGAAACATACCTGCAACACTTACCTGGAAATAATTCCCGCTTGCAACCTTTACCTAGAACACTCTAAAACTCTCAGCAACCTCCCTAATACTCACAAGAATATTTGTAGGGGAGGCGCACAAAACAAGAGAGTCTTCATTGGTGTTGTTGGCAATCTCCTTTACAAACAATGTCAAAATTAACCTAACACCTTCTAACTAGATAATAGTAATCATTTCTTCTCACTCTTCAGAGTATGTTGGAAACATCTGGTAGGTTAATGCCATATTGTTTCCTATAATGATCTGGGTGAGTCTGCAATATATTATGATACATATTAAGAAACCATTCACCACTTACTGAACTTATTTAAGACTATAAAAAAAAAATGTCTTTAGCCTTGCCCTGATGACTTATTTTCTTGATGTATTACCTTGGCAAGGCTAAAGTTTTCAGTTGTCCAATTAATACTAATTTAGATATTGCTCCAAAAAGGTCCTGCTGATGTAAATAAAGTCCCTAAATCAAGAGACTTTAAGTAGAAAGATTATCCTGGACGTAGCACACTCGCTCTCTCTCTGGAGCACGTCCACACCTTTCCCACTTCTTCCCCACTTTTTCTTCCCCCAGGTATGTTACCTTTGTCTTTCCTTCTTCTAAGCTCCAAGGGCCCTTTTATTGCCTCTGTAACTTGTTTCCTGAGCCCACTCAGCCCAGCTGGCTCATATCTTTCTCCTTCTGTGACTCTCTAAATAAACTTTCTCTTATAATTTCAGGAAAACAAAGGAAGATTATCCTGGATAATCTGGTGGGCCAGATGTCATCTGTGGGAAGGTCAAAAGCAGGGCTGAAGCTTCCCTACGAGAGGAAAGAAATTCCACCACTGGGCAACAGTTTCTGCCTGGGCCCAGCTTGCCCACAATCTTCCCTTCACTTTGGACTTGGTCAACCAGCCCTCACAATCCTGTAAGCCAATTCCTTGTTATAAATTTCAGTTTATGGTCCTGATGATTCTGTTTCCCAGAATCCTGATTGATGTGCTTGCCATAAATATACTGTTTACCACAGAACAATTGCAAAGGGAAAGTGTCCTTATTGAGACAAATAAACTGGTTTGCCAAGTTTCCTGTGGTTTGACTGGAATCTGTTGGATACTCCTTGTAAAGAAAGTTTGTGTTTATTTAAATACACAGCTTATCTTAAAGCACCCTCCTCCCCCCACACAGGTACTAGCATACGAACCTCAGGGGTCAAATTTCTTGCTTTCTGGGCCCTACAACTCACTTAGAATCTTGGACAGCAGTTCTCTTAGACTACAGACAACACATATGGATTCATGGGGGCTCATCCCTTCTTCAAATCTTCTGTTTCCCTTCACACTTAAACCCAGCTGCCTGGCCCCACCTGGCCTGATGCCCAACCCCCCCTTAAACTCATCTTGTACCAGTCTTCCTCTCCCTTACTCTGTTCCAGCAAAGCTGACTTTTTTGTCCCTGGAACATGTCACCCTTATTCCCACCTCAGCAGCTTTACACTTCTGTTCCCTGTCCTTGGAATAATCTGCCCCGATTCTTTGGGGACTACTTCCTTCTTCCAGGATTCCGCTCACTGATGCTCTCCCTTAACTCATCTTACCACATTGTCTTGCTTTGTTTTCTTCACACCTCTTATCAGGATCACTATCCAAACTTGATCTTCTTCTTATAATTACTTACTCACTGTCTATCTCTCTCCGGGTTATGAATTCACTGAGAGCAAAGGCTTTGTCTGCCTTTATGTTTCATATACCCCCAGCCATGAGCACTGTGTCTGGTACATGGAAGCTGTTCAAAAAATACATTTGCTAAATAAATGAAGAAATGAATAAAGAAACCTCCAAACATGCCAAAGAGTGGGCTCCGTCCTCACACTTTGGAATTCTTGCATTCCAGAGACCTGAGGGCTTGGCTCGCTAATGGTGATAGGAGGATGGTTCTTGGGTCATACCTCCCCGTATATCCATCCACTTGCCATAGCCCTCACTCTTCAACATCTAGTATTATGCATAACCATTCACATCCTCTATGTCCTACCTGGGAAAATGGGATATTTATACATTCATCACTTCGCTTGTTGGTTGACTGCCTGACAAGATTTGTTACGATGATAACAAAAGGTGTTCTTGAAGCAATAAAAATAAAAGATGTGGGACTCATGAAGCTATTAAAAGATTTTCACTAAAAGGGAATGATTAAGTGATTTTAATGAAGTCAAGTTAATCTTTTGCCATCGACTTCCTCCCTTGTCCCCTGATTGGCCACTAATCAAATGAACACTATTGGCAAACCTCGCGAAGGTGCCCTGGCAAGAAGGGACTTGGCAACTATATAAGTATGGCACTGAAATGACCAGCTGTTGTTAGTCTAACAGTGTCCAGTATTCTGAAAGCCTTCTTTCAAGTGTACATCCTCCATCCTATTTAAGTCCTCTAGATAAGTGCTTCTCAAACTTCAATGTGCATAAAAAAATCACCTAGAGATCTTGTTAAAATGCAGATTGTGAGTCAGTGGATCTGACTTGAGGCCTGTGATGTATGCTACATTTCTAACTTGTTTCTGGGTGGTGCCCGTGTTATTATCCACCGCCCACATTCTGATGTCAAGGTTCTCATTCCTAAATCTAGACTCTAGATCAGTATTATCAAGCCATCATTGAACTTCAGTTATCAGCTAGGGAACAAAGCAACAGAGTGCTGAGGAATAATCATAATGCTATAATACTCTTCATATGACTCTTAAGTGATAGTTATCCAGGACCTGTAGAGACTTCTTTTCCTTAAAAAAAAAAAAAAAACATCCATTTTCAACAGCTCTCTTAGGTTGACAACAAAATGGAAAGGTAGGTAAGATATTTCTCATAAATCTCCTGCTCCCAGACATGAAGAACATCCCCCAACATCAACATCATTCATCAGAAAGGTGCGTTTTTCTTTTAACTTACGGTGAATCTACATTGACACACCATAATCAACCCAAGTGCAGAGTTTATTTGAGGGTTGTATATTTTGGGGGTTTGGACATAAAGACAATGATATATATTATACTATCATATACTATCCTTATTATACTACCATACAGAGTATTTTCACTCTCCTAAACAGTTCTCTGTTTCTCCTAGTCATCCTTTCCCTCAACTCTAGGCAACCACAGATTCTCTTACTTTCTCCATAGTTCTGCCATTTCCAAAATGTCAGATAGTTGAAATCATACAGTGTATATACCTTTTCAGATTCACTTTTTTTCACTTAGTAATAGTTATTTAAGATTCCAAGCAGCAAGAGAAAAGGAGGCAGTTACCTACAAAGGAGTTCCCGTAAGACTCTCAGCTGATTTCTCAAAAGAAACCTTGCAAGCAAGAAGGGGCTGGAGAGAAGTATTCCAAGTTATGAAAGGCAAGGACCTACATCCAAGATTACTCTATCCAGAAAAGCTGTCATTTAGAATGGAAGGGCAGATAAAGTGCTTCCCAGATACGGTCAAATTAAAGGAGTTCATCATCACCAAGCCCTTATTATATGAAATGTTAAAGAGACTTATCTAAGAAAAAAAGATCAAAACCATGAGCAGTAAAATGACAACAAACTCACAACTATCAACTGAACATTAAAAAAAAAAGCAAACAACTAGAACAGGAACAGAATCACAGAAATGGAGATCACACGGGGGGTCATCAGCAGGAAGAGGAGGGAGGGGAATGGGGGGCAAAGGTACAGGGAATAAGAAGCATAAATGGTAGGTGCAAAATAGACAGGGTGAGGTTAAGAATAGCATAGGAAATGGAGAAGCAGAAAAACTTATATGTACGAGCCCATGGACATGAACTGAGCGGGGTGTGGAATGCTGACGGGGGGCGGTGTGCAAGGCAGAGGGGAATAAAGGGGAGAAAAATGGGACAATTGTACTTGCATAATCAATAAAATATACTTTAAAAAAAAGATTTCTCTGTGCTTTTTCATAGCTTAGTAGTTCATGTTTTTAAAGCTGAATAATATTCCATTGTCTGTATGGACCACAGTTTATTTATCCATTATCTATTGAAGGAAATCTTGGCTGCTTCCAAGTTTTGGTAATTGTGAATAAAGCTGCTATAAATATCCATGTACATGGCTTTTCAACTCCTTTGGGTAAATACCAAGGAGCATGACTGCTGGATTGCATAAGAGTATGTTTAGCCTTGTAGGAAATCGTCAGGTTGACTTCCTGCATGATTTTGCATTCCCACCAGCAAAGTACGAGAGTTCCTGTCACTCCACATCCTCATCAGAATTTGGCATTGTCAGTGTTCAGGATTTTGGCCATGCTAACAAGTGTGTAGCGATATTTCATTGCTGTTTTACTTTGGATTTCCCTGATAAAATACCATGTGAAATAGCTGCTGAAACTTTTAAAAAATATATTTTGCATATAATGACTTCTGTTTTGTATGATCCAAATCTTGGTGGGTGTACATGACCTTTCAAGATGATTTGGTGCTATCATATCAGCACAGATATGAAATTATAGTAAGGAGTTTTACTTCTACAATGTCTCTGAGTTTTGTGCTCTTTCTGGATCTTTAGTTATTTAAAATTCCCCAAAGTAAATCATGTGTAGTAATATCTCATTTCTTTTTTTATTTAATCTTTAGTGTATTTTTTCCATTACCATTTTGTCCCCTTGTACCCCCTCCCCCCAGCAATCGCCACACTGCTGTCCACGTCCCTGAGTCCTTTTCCCTTTCGCTCCATCCCTCCACCCTGCCCCCTCCCCCACCCTAGTCATCATCTGCTCTCCATCTGTGAGTCTGTCAGTACCTCATTTCTCATTCAAAATGAAAATATTTATAAATGTTTTCTGCTTGAGTTTTCAACATTTGTTTAAGTAACAAGGTTTTTATAATATCAATGATGTTTTCTTTACTGGTACTAGATTTAAAATTATATTCTAAAGCAAAGATATATGAAACTAAATTTTACTAGAGGTCTGTGTGTGTATTTTTCACCTGTAGTTTTAAGAACTATAGAGAGAAATTTTGTGTTCCAATCGAAAACCATGTATCGTCAGGTGGTCAGATTCTACCCAAGTTCACCATGTTTTTTAAAAAATATCTTGCTACCTCTTTGTAAACTGCAAGTCACCAATGAATATGTGGTCAAAGACTACCTGTCTGTCTCATCTGGTAGAGTTTGGAAATACCTGCAAATTGGATTGGAAACTTACCTTGCACCAATTGTTAACCCTTACCAAATTTTATTTTTTTCCCAAATTTTCAATTCTTCCACTTTCCTTCAACATCTGACTACAAGCATCTAAACTAACTTTTCCAGTTCTCACAGCTGACTAAACCTGAGAACTAAAGACCAACAGTCCTTCCACTGTCTCCCTCTCAGGGTCTCCAGGACGCCAGGACCACTGATCTGGGCCAGCACCTAGCAACTTATATGAAGTCTGTCCAGAAGGCATTCAGCCATGTGATAGGAAAAATAGAGACATTTATTGAAGAAGACACAAGATAAAAGGAACATTGTACATTGGACAATGACGCCTCCGTCCCCTTCGACGTAGGCACTTTGGGACCTCACACAGTTCTCCCAACCACCATCACCTGCCCCATCATATTTTCCTGACTCTCATCTACAGTCTGAAATCTCTTCCCTTTCAAAGGTAATTTTAGTTTTGGGAAAATCCAGAAGTCGCAGGGTGCCAAATCTGGGCTATAGTGGGGTGAGTCACCCCACTAATCTGGGCTGAGTCACCTGTGTGATATGATGTTTCACCAAAAAACTCTGCATGAGACATGATGCACAAGTGGGTGTGTTCTGATGAAGCTGCCAGTCACCAGTTGCCCATAGCTGCAGCCTTCTGAATCATCCGAATAGTTTCTGTGGAGGAATGTTGAAGCTTAATGCAAAATGTGATAACAGATTCATTGCTCTACTCACTTGGTCATTTTAAATGACACAGCCTCACAGTGCACATGCTCACCCAACGGCTTCTACCACCCCCACTGACTAGTACAGTGAAATCGTCATTGTTCACACATGTGCATTCCAGTCCACTCTCTGTGGCTGCCACATTACATCAATGTCATGCAAACCACTCTCACTTTCTGGACAGATCAGGTTGTTTTTCAAGTGGTTTTGCAGGAGTGACACCAACAAGAATCCCCAAAAGACATCTTGTTAGATCCTGCTTTGCTCTACCCAGGTTTATGATCACCTCTGCGTTGTTCAGTTATGAGAGAGATTCTTTCATCATGAACAAAAGTGGAATGGCAAATGGCGTTGAACATTCCTAATCCCTGTGCTCCTGAAAAGTGGAGACAGTTAAGAAATCTCCCCACCTTTTTTTTTCTGTTTGGTAAACAGAAATCAGCAAAGGACCATCTGCTCTCTCATATTCTCAGAAGAGACCCTCTCTACCCTTCCTCACAAGTCTGACGAGACTCGTGGATAGTTGATCTGCCTCTATAACAGTGCAGGTCCCCTTCCTTTGAAATGTTCCTCTTTCATGAATATTCCTTCCATTTCATAGCCTAATTGAAATCATCTGTGTTCACCCCATTCATTCTGTCTTTGACAGAACACCACCAACAGAGCTCACCTGAGGTATCACCAATGCAGCATTTTCTCTGCACTGGAAGCTTTAAAGATTTATTGATTCAAAGTGAACTTATTGGTGAACCTGACCCAGAGGCACTTCTAAGTAGATTTTTGAATTAGGCATATCAAAGAGGGGTTTCAAGCTGTTTGTGAATCCACAGGGAACAACTTGGAAGCTAAAGAAAGTGTGAAAGACTTTTCAACTTGAAAGGGAAGGAAACAGAATACAAAAGGATATTACAGATTCAGTAGGTAAGATTAAGAAGCCACCTGGGAATTATGAAGTGTTGGAAAACTGTCCCTAGTTCCAAAGTGATAGTTTAGAACACCGACACTAAGTCTGGCAAAAAGCCTCTCATCACACAATTGCCAGATAACTTCTGCACACTGTAATTACGGTGATTGCAGGGATGCAGGCAAAATGCAGCACAAAGGCTTAAGGGACACTCTGTAATGGTACAGTGGAGTAGATAGATAAGTAACTGAGATTTTTTTTAAAGTTCTCTTTTGTAGTAACAATTTTTAAATTGAGCAGTATTATATTGAAAATAAAATGAACAATTTTAAATGAAAGATAATATTATAGTAAAATGTCTGGTTTTAGAAATCAGCATTAGAATAGGCTGCTGGGAATATAATTTGTACAGAATTTGAACAAGGAAGGCTGCACTGTGAAATATTAATAATGTGGACATTTCCTGTCTAGGGTCCATCTTTTATTAGCTATGTGAAACTATGTAAGTTATTTAAACTCTTTATGTCCATGTCACAGAGTGCCATCGCCTCTTTATACAGAGCAACAGGGACAATAACAATTCCTATACCATAGAGCTGTTTAGGGGAATAGCAATAAAATATTATCAACACAGAAAATGCATCAAACTCTCATTCGGGGCCAGGCCTTGTACTAGGGTCATCACATGGGTTATTTCACTTAACATCCATGGTATGAGAGAGGCATCTAATACAATGCCCATTCTTAGCTGAAGGAACATAGTTGAAGGAACAGAGTTTAATTGACCTGCTCCAGGCCATATGGCTAGCAAGTGGTAGAGTCTTGATTTGAAGTCAGGCGTATGCTGAAAATTTTGCCTTTACATTTTTATTGTCTTGAGTGTTCCAAGTTTTATTCCTTCTATAAATAGAAATCCTCCCAAAAGACAACTGTAACCATTAACACCTTATAACTTAGTAGAAATAATGACTGCAAGTTCAAAAGTTACAAAATAATGTAAAGAAACCGGAGTGGGAGGAAAAAGTGTGAAGAGCCAGGTGAGTGATAACATGCCAGTTATCAATTTACTGGACCTAAGCTCCAAAATCACTCTTCGCTGCTTGCTCTGTGGTAACTGGACTGGAGTCCTGTAAATATTTCTCCTTTGCCCACGGGTGTGATGTTGAGCTCTGTCACTAGAGGGCACTGGAGAGACACTGAAGGAGAAATGGATTTCTCTTCCAAGTGGTTGCACCTGTCACCAAACTCCTGTAGCAGTTTCTCCAGCTCTAGGTTCCTATAGAATGAGTTACCCAGTCCCAAGCTCCTCCAGCTCCGCACTCCTGTCATGCAGATATGGCTTCTCCAGAGCCCAGAGCCAGAAGCTTCCATTGTCACCCTTTTGGATAGCTTTGCAGCAGAGTGCCACGTGTCTGGCACTTCCCAGAGAATGGCTCTCCGTAACACCTCAAGAGACAAGCAGAGTGTGACTCCCTGTGCTTGGCCTTCACTGTGAAGGCTTTGCAGTGAGTTCTGAGATACGGCACCCCCCTGTGCATGGCTCCCCCTGGCACCCTCAAAGCAGACTTCCAGCAAGTTCTACCTGCTGGGTGGGCATCTTCCTTGGTCTCTCTGTCTCAGATATTTATACCTGCTATTCCTGTGTTCTTTAAAGCTCTCTTTGCTTCTTATTAGTCAATTTTCTATAATGCTCATATATCTAAAAATCAGAAAAAAGTTAATTTAAAAATAAAATTAATTCTAAAATAAGCCTGTCTTGCCTGCAGTTACTCTTTAGTTGCCCTTCTTTTTCTTTCCTTTCTACTTCAGTCAGTTTTTAGAGAAGTGTTAGCTTTTCCTGGTAGATGTCCCATGGACACCTCCATCTCAACATATTCTAAAAACTAACTTTAAACCACCTTCTTCTCCTGTATTTTCTCTCTCAATAATAGTCTCTCTTTTTCTTTTTCTTTTTTGCCCTGGCTGGTATAGCTCAGTGGATTGAGCGCAGGCTGTGAACCAAAGAGTCTCCGGTTCGATTCCCAGTCAGGGCACATGCCTGGGTTGCAGGCCAGGTCCCCAGTGGGGGCCATGTGAGAGGCAACCATACATTGATGTTTCGCTCCCTCTCTTCTCCCTCCCTTCCTTTCTGTCTAAAAATAAATAAATAAAATCTTTAAAAAAAATAGTCTCTTTTTTGACATAATTATCCAAGCTAGAAATCTGATGGTCATACATTTCAGGTCACATAATCCTTTAAATTATTTTTCCTGAACATCTTTCAAATTAGTGCTTCCTTTCTGGGGCCTCCTTATTTTCAAAGTAATAATAGATAACATTCAATGAACGCTTAGTATGTGCTGGTCATTGTGTTAAAATTAACCCCCACGACTCTAAGAAGGAAGTATCATTATCCCGCATTTTGCAGATGAGAAAATTGGGACCTAATAGCTTATGTAATTTCTCCAGACATAGACAGCTAGAAAAAGGCAAAACGAGGGTTCAAAAGCAGGCAGCTGTCTGCGCACAAGTCCCCACAGCTGTCAATGCTGCCTGCAGACTGGTCTCACTGAACTGCATCTACTACGCCGTTCCCTGAAAGCTCCCGCAAATGCAGATCTGGTCAGGTCAATTTCCCGCTTTAAATATTTCAACAGGAATTTTATTTCTAGATAGGATTTCATAGGTAATAGCATGCCATTCTTTTCTTTGCACCAGATAGAAAAAAAAAACAGCAAAAAGAACCTGGTAAATTACAGAAATAAAATTTCAAAGTCATCAGAGGGCTGTGGAAGCAAAGATTATCAAATTAAAAATCTAGAGATGGTAGAACCCTTCTTAGATGAGCTGAGATTGCTACATATTTTCTTTCCTCTGGGGACTTATCACGCCTGGGCATTTCTGAGAAACGGGCTTACCATAGACAGAGAGGCTATCTAAGGGAAAGTAAAATTAGAAAAGCTTTTGATGATTGTGTGGGCTGGTGTGATGCATTGGAATCTAGAGAAATTTATAGCTGTGGCCAGTGTTCCTCGTAGGGCACATCCTGAGTGCTGGGGTGGAGTGGGAGGCAGTGGATCGGACTGAAGAGGCAGCACACGGCTTCCTGCAGTCTTGCACTTTGGAGACAATATCCCACCAGAGAGAGAGGTCTAAAACAGATGGACATTTGACACCAGAAGTGAACTAAGAATCACTAAAGCTGTAGCCCAGCACTGACCAAGCTGCTCAATTTCTAATTGAATTAACATGCTTGGCTCCTTATGCTCTTTGTTTAACTAAGGAAAGGGTGTCGGGGAGAAAATAACATCAGTTTCAGTATCTATAGATTTGTCATATATAATTTCTGTCATACCATAAAAATTGTACAAAAATTACAGGACTTGCAAAGAAGAAGGAAAACGTGGCCAATTTTCAAAGAGCAAAACAAAGAGGAAAAAGTAGGCATTAGAAGCAGACACAAGGATCATGTAGATATTGATGTTAGCAGGCCAGGACTTTAAAATTATTGGTACAAATGTGTTTTTAAAAACAGAGAAAAAGTTTAGAAAAACTGGATGAAACATGAGTAGTTTCAGCTGAACTATAAACTGTATAAAAGACATTCAAATGATTTTATACATATATATATAAAATCTGAAATTGGGAACTGATCACAAAGGGGTTAAGATCACACTGGCAAAACACAGGATTACTTACTGAATGCAAAGACAAGTCAATACAAAATATCCAGAATGAAGCTCTACCCTGGCTGAGTAGCTCAGTTGGTTAGAGAGTTTTCCTGGCATGCCAAGGTTGCAAGTTCAAGCCCTAGTCAGGGCACATAAAAGAATCGACCAACAAATGCATAAACAAATGGAAAACAAATAGATTTCTTTCTCTCTCTCTTTCTCTCCTTCCGTTCCCGCCTTCCTCATACCAGCCTCTGTCTCTCTAAAATCAATCAATTAAAAAAAACTTTTTAATGAAGCCCAGAGAGAAAATAAAACAGAAAGAAAAACGTAGAGAACATTTGTTATATTCTGAAAATCAAATGTGTATAATTGCAATCCTAGAGGTAGAGGAGAGTGGGAATTCAAAAGAAATAATATTTCAAAAGATAATGGTTGAGAATTATCCAAAATTGAAGAAAGGTGCATTTAAGAATCCCTATCACTCCAATCAGTATAAAAACAGAGAAAAATAAATTTATACTCATCATGATAAAACTTCTAAAATGAAGGATAAAGAGAAACACTTTTAAATCAGCCAGAAAAAAAAAGATACTATGATCAGAGGAGCAATAATAATATTAAGAGCTAGATTCTTAAAAGGACTATGGTAGCAAAGAAACAATGGGATAATATCTTTCAGGAGTTGAAATTTTTTTAAAATCCTGCTATCTGGAGTTGTAAATCCAGTGATAATATCCTTCCAAAGTCAAAATAAAATAAATGCATATTTAAGAAACGTAGAAGCTAAAAAACCTACTCATCAGCAGCTCCACATTATAAGAAAAATTGCAGAAAATTCTTAAGACTGAAAACAAATAAGATAGAAACCTTTACCACAAGAAAAAATAAAGGGCACAAGAAAGACTATTATAATTTCTTATCACTAGAAGAATAAAAGAAAGAGATGTTAAAAACAAAGAATTCATAGAAGACATAAAATAGGGTAATTTAGAATATTTGATTAAAACATTCTGATGAATCTTCAGTTCTAGTAAAATAAGTACCAAGGTCCTTAGCACACAGCAAGCGAAGTGCTCCCTGATCTGGCCCCCATTTACCTATCCAGCCTTGATCCTTACCACGCCCCTTCTGGACCCCAGCTATTCAGAACTATGTGTAGCTACCTCCCTTAGCATACTTTGTCACACATGCCACCTTATATCTGCATATGCTACTCCTTTGCCAGAAATAGCATCCCCCTTTTTTCTGACCTGAGTAATGCCAACTTAGCATTTAACATCCAATTCAGGCATAATCCAGTTTCTCTGAAAACCATCCATGAATCTCCATGTAATCTCTATCTCTCCTTGGTGCTTATCTCGATCATGGCCTTTGTTGTAAAACATAATTACATTTGTTTTGTATTTGTTTTTTTCAATCTGACTATTTCTCCAAATCAAGATTTTTGAAAACTAGGCCTCTGTGTGTTAGTTCTATGTCTCCAGCATCTAACTAACACAGAGAAGTCTTTCAATATCTACCTCAGGAAAGGTTAAATACATAAATGAGCAAACATTATTTCAGTATCAGCTAGTGGAATACTTTATGATATTATTACACACGTTTCAATCTCCTTCCATCGTTCACACCTTTACTTCTAAATGGCCCGCCTGTACTTCAAACTCAACACATTCCAGACTCAACTCTACTGACGGGTGTCAAACTCAGCGACTGGGTCACCATCCGGTCAGCCGTGGCAGCCAACTTGGAGTCATTTGAACTTCTGCCCTACCTCATCCTTGATGTGTCTTTTCTTACATTGTTTCCTTGATATTGACTTTCTGTTCCCCTCCCACACCCTTTGAACTTCTACTCATTCGAAGTCCCAACTGAGAGGTTACCTCCACTCCGAATTCCTTCCTACACCTGAGCCAGAGTTCACCTGGCTTCCTCCCTAGTGCTGCAACAGAACCTCTTCTGTGGTGTCCTGTGTTGTGCATTCTGTTGTCCTCAATAATTTGCCTCTATCTCTCCCTCAAGTCGGTGAAATGTTAGATAAAAAAGGAATTATTGTCACTTGCAGAGAAGGCAAAGGAAGGAAAGCTGAAGAAAATTTTTTAAAAAGCAATAGACAAAAAACATCTTTTTCAAAACTGTGTGGAAATTACAGGAAATTTTTAAATTAAGAAATCCAGGGGAAAAATTATCTTTGAAAATGTTATTAGAGTCTTTTAGGTATTTTAGATGTTTCCATCCAGCCATCCGCCCCACCTGCCCTCACCTGCGCATCAGGAGAATTCATCTGGGGATGGAGGAGAACGTACAAGCTTCCTCGTATGAATAGGCGTCCACAGGGCTGAAGAGAGGAGCTGGCTGCCCTGACTGCTGAGCTCTCCGACTGCCTCCTCTCCTCCTTGAGAATGCTCCCTGTGCCTCACCTCACTTCTCTTTCCTCCGCTCTGACTCCTGGCTCCAGCCTGGTTTCCTCCTGTTTGTGGATTCTGTGTTTCAACTGTCTTCATTCTCTCTCCTAGCTCTCTGAAGCCTTCTAGTGTCTGTTCCCCAGGTTCTCTTCTGTCTGTGACTAGGAGGGCAAGATTAGTACTCCCCATATTTATTCTTCAAGATGAATCGCCTTGGGGAAAAACAATAGGCTGAGAGACGGAAAGCCCTGTGAGAGGCACTAACAGTTATTTAGAGCCTTAACATTTATGGATTCAAGTTTTTAAAAGGAACGAGCACAAGTCACAGATGACCCTCGTGAGAGCAAATAAATGATTGTAAATTTAGAAAAGAGAAGCTCTGAGAAAAGGCAAAGGAAGTGGTAATAATTAGAGTGGAAACTCTGGCGATGAGGAATGACAACTGCACCTTGCTCACGAGTGGAATCTTCAAAGACAAAATGTGGACCAGCTGTTCTCCCTTTCCATAGGAACCCCATCAGAGATGAGAGCCCTGACCTTCCTCAAGTGCGGACGTGACGAAATGCCTCCCTCCTACAGTGCTAGAATTCCCCCCATCTCGGAGAACGTGACAAGTTTAGAAAGCTCCGATCTCAGGAGATGGTTTGAGTGCAGTTCTAATCTTTTGCTTATTACAAGTTGAAACTTGTACTTTTCATTAATTATCTTAAATGAGTTCCCTGCAGAGTCCATATGCTTTCCGAGTGCCTCACTGCGAATCAGGCTGTGCCGTCTACTCCGCTGCCTACGCCTCTGTACAGCTAGCATTTTTGTACAGAAATTATTCTTCAAATTCTTAGAAACACCAAAGCCTGAGACATTTTTTACACATAACATTTCCAAATCTTGAGAGATCATTCACTTGTATCTCCCAAGTTCAGCTCTCTTGTCCTCTCATCATATTAGCCCAGCACTGCAGCTGGAAGTCTCTAAGACAAAACATTTTAAGTAGCCTCTCTTTATAGCGTTTTCCATCGAAAGAACAAAACCAGACTGCCAGAGACTCTTCAAAGCAATACCGTGATATCTCTTGGGTATCAGTTTTGAAAATTAAGATTACTTGAAGGGAGGCCTTCCCATCCATAGCAACTCATAATACATCTTCATGCCATTCTGGCTTGAGAAAAGTGACAAAATAAAAAAATATTCTTTTTATGTATCCCAGGCTGTTGCTGTCCTTTCTGGGAGCTCGGATCAGCAGCTGAGCTATAAATCTTAGCAGTCAAGCCACACTTCATTGCACTGCAGCCTAGAAGGCATACTGTTTTGCTTTCAAGTGCTTCTACTTTATTTTTCTAATCGGTTGAGTTTCATAGGGAGAGATGGTGGAAGCGTACGACGGCTGCGGACTTACTCTCGGAAGGTGGTGGGTCCTCTGGAATTTGGGGACACTCCTTCTCTGGCTCTTCCCTAAAGTATTTCTCAGGGTCTAGAAGAAAAGCTGGTTTATTCACTTTAGGCAGCTCTTTCAGGGCTCCGATGCTTAATGACCTAAAAACGCCTTCACAGCAGCAGGTTTTAGGGCAAGATAGAAATAAAGCACAATATCATTAATTCCTCAAAAGGAGCCAGCACATTTCCAAGTTCATTCTTTTGATTTAACCTTCCTGTTCCTCAGCTGGTACAGCTGCAGTCATCAGCAAACCCTACCAACACAGCTGCTCACAGCACATCTGTGGTTCTGTCATGCAACGGGACGAAAAGCAACTCAAGGCTCCCCCACTCGTTTATTTTTTATTTTGTATTCTTTCGCTATTTCCCCTTGAAAATGAGTATTCTACTCATTTTGGAAAAGCTCCAGTTTCTCTTTTAAGAACATCTATAAGAACATTGTATCCTTTGTGACAGAAAATCTCCTTTTCAAGCTTTTAATTCAAGAACATCTCTAACTCTCTGAATTTACAGGCACTTTTTCATTTTGTTAACATGTAAACCAGGGCTGTGGTGTTGTATTTATGATGCATGCAATAAGATGATGGAAAGGAAGGCTCTTTTCATCACACCCTTAAAAGCAAAGTCTTGGACAAAGTGAAAACGTTTTCTTTTTGCTACAGAAGCTTAATCCAAGACGTGATTTCACGTTTGCTTGATCGTTAGCTCTGCGGAGGCGGGCACTGGGCTTTTGTCCTTGTGGAGCCTCGGTGTCCAGGGAAAGTGAGCTCACACAGATTCTGCTCCGGCTGTGGGACAGGCCCTGTGCTAGGTCAGTGACTCTCAAACTTCACTGGGCTTCACAGTCCCCTGGAGGGCTTGTTATTAAAGCATAAACTGCTCTGCACCACTCATTTCTTATGTAGTAGGGTCGGGTGGGACCTCAGCATTTACATTTTTAAGTTCCGGGTGATGCCGATGCTGCTAGGCCAGGGAACAAAGTTTGAGAAATAATGTGTTATGTCAAACCAGAGGAGGAATCCGCACAACTTGTAAACTGCCATTATGACCTTCTGACAAATAAGAAACAGAGGAGGGCCCCAAGATGCTTTAATAATTTGCCTGAATCTACACAGCTTGTAAACAGGAGACCTTGGACTTAAGATCAAGTATGTTTCACTCCAAAGATCAAGCTCCAAGTTATAATAATAAGGATAATAACAACAATAATAATATTGCTAATACAATCTCATTGAATTTCTGTAATATGCCAGGCACCATTCTCAGTGCTTCACATGGAATATCTCTTATAATCCAGACAAAAAATCCTATGAGTAGATCAGTTTATAGATGTGTATTGAGTATTAACAAATAATGATGTAACTTTTGGGAGCAGAATTTCAACACAAATTCTAAAATTAAAATATCTGCTCTATGACAGTGCAGCTTCCCCTTGGACATAAGGTGGAAAAAACCGGTTGGTAGTGTGGGAAACAGTCTCCTTAGATGACGGAGCTTCGGGAAAGATTCTCACTACACGTCTAAATAATACACTTCAATGTAATTATGATTCTTTTGTTTGCATTAATTTTTTTGTAATTCTTTTCCTAGTCAGTCAATAACTAATGCATTATTCTGTGTGGCTTTGGGCTTCCTGAGAGCAAAATTAGTGTTTATTCATTTTCATCTCTTAAACCCTTGGGGAAAAGAATTAACATCTGTGTCAGCTCCATTTGGAGAACTGCAGTGGGCACCCGACATGTGTTTCCTGGTTTAGATCTCACACTTCTGCCACTTGTACGTACACTGTGTGGCCTCGGACAAGTCACTTAATGTCCCTGAGCTTCACTGTCCTCCTCTGTTAAGTAGGAATCACAGGACCACACTTTCAAGTTTATTAAAGAAGACCAACACTCCTACACTCAGAGGAGCTACTTGTCTTATTCATACCAATCAATAAAATGATAACACTATAAAAATAGATCAATGGTGATTACTTACTGTATGGTTTTTGTATAACTTCACTGTTGTAAACGTTACCTGCTTTTTGCTTATATATGGTTCTTTCCTTATATTTTATACTTAAATTTAGGACTTCTGATGGTCTGACACTGGAAGAAAATAATTCATGGTGAAATAAAATGAACCACAAAGAATGAACAGACACTTCCTGACTATAAATACATTTTTTACTTTGACAAAAAAAAATGTCTATCTTATGAATCTAAATAGTGACATTTGTTTACACCAAACAAACTAAATCATTGAACAAAATGCCTGCTGGCTATGTGACAATATAAAATGGTAAGAACCAGAGAAGCCCAGAGGCGAGTTAAAGCAAAGATGCTGTCCTCATGACAACCGGTAGGTCAGAGAAAGCCATGCAGAAGGAAAGTAAGAGAAACACACACTATGCTTTCCCTGGGTGCCAACTACAATGGGATAATCAGTGGGATGTGCCAGAAACTCTTTTATCCTATGTTAGGCCTATATCTTCATTTACGGCATACAAAATTCAGGAAAATTCAATATTTTTGAGGATGGTCCTACAAAGCTCTAAGAAAATTTTAGATTAGCTTGAATCCAATGGAAAAATTTTACCAATAAAACAGAGAGTGACATCATTATATAGTTGTATATAATTCCAGTCAGAAAACAAAAAATGGTCTCAAATATATATATCACTCACTGTCATAGACCTCAACCTTAACAGCTACAAATTTCATTGCCCCAAATCCGACTCCTTGGCTTGTTCTGGCATATGACAGTTTCTCAGATGTTCCTTGTTTTTCATGACCTTGGAAATTTTGAAGAAAACTTGTCATATTTTTTTGTAGAACGTCCCTCAATTTGGATATGTCTGATGTTTTTCTTAAGGTGAGAGGGGGTCGTGGTTGTTGGGAGGAAAACAACAAGGTGAAGCGCTATTCTCCTCACATCTCATCAGGGGAACACGCTGTCAACCGGACTGACTGCTGCAAGTCATCACCCGGCCAAGTGATGTTTGCCAAGCTCCTGCCCTGGCGTGTAAATTGTTTCCCTTTCTTTCTATACGCTTCTCTAGAAGCAAGCTTCTAAGTATAGCCTATGCTTACAGGAGGAGGAGAACTCTACTTCCTTGATTGGTGGGAGTATCTACATGAATTGTTTTTTTGTTTTTTGGCGGGTTCTTTTGGAGCTACAGAGTGTTTTTTCTGTGGGAAAGTTTTGCCATCCAAAATATTTGTAGATAACACGGGCTGGAAAAGACTCTATTGTTTTAGAATAAGAATAAAGATCAATGAAGGAGACCTCTAAAAAGGATCAGTTTGACTTAACATTAGATTCATTCTCTAATGAAGAATGGTTCAATTGCAGGAACGGCTATTTGAGGGCAGGTGGCAGTTTTCCCCCCAAAAGCACACTGGAATGACCTCCCTCATAACATACCCTATGATTAAGAACATAATATTTAGCCAGTATCTGGGCTTTGAAGACAAGAATGATGGTATCATTAGAAATAAGAGAGCCCTCAGTTGGTTGAGCATCTTCCTGCAAACCAAAAGATCGCTAGTTTGATTCCCAGTGAAGGTGTAACAGGGTGCAGCCAAGAGGGGGGGCCCCAAAGAGGGATCTGTAATGGGATCCAGAAGAGCTTGGAGATAATTGGCTCCACACCACAGGGCCACACCTGCCCTGAATGCTGGCAGCTGTGGCCAATTGTGGGAGGAGCCGGAAATGAGGCTGCAGAGAAGATCGGCTCTGGGATTTCAGCCCAGGCGGGGCAGCCATTTGGCATCTCTTTTTGGGACCACATGGCTTGGGTGTCTTGTTGAGACCACACAGTTTTGGCGGAGTGGGGACCACTCGGCTTAAGAACTTTGGTCTGTGCAACTTCCAAATAAATAATAATTCCTTTCCTTTTATGTCTTTCCTCTGGTGGCGGGCAAAGCGAACCTGGTAAGGGGGAGGAACCCCCGGGGGGAAAAACGGGGGGTCTTTCATAACATTCAGTGCCCCCTATCTGTTCTGTAACAAAGGCACATGCCTGGCCTGTGGGTTTGGTCCAAGGTCGAGGCCCAGGTCGGTGTGTGTACGAAAGGAAACTGATTGATGTTTCTCTCTTTGTCTCCCTTCCTTGCCCTCTCTCTAAAAAATAAATTAATTATAAAAAACGATGGTAGGAGAATCTGTAACAGTGAGAAATGGTAGTGGATACAGGAAGGATAGAGTATGATGCAGTTAGGTCTTGTAGTCATTAAGTTAAGAATTTTCTTCCAGAAAAGTATTTTTGAAATAAATTGAGGTATGAAAGGTTGAAGAAAGCCTAGAAGCAGTGAGGTCTATCTTCGGACTAGTTTTCACCAGCTCTTGATTTTTCCCCAAACAGCCAGAGCTCTTTCCTGCTTTTAGACCATTTGCTTTCTCACCCAGTGGTACTTAAATCAAATGCCTTTTGCATAAAACAAAAGATTTTGCCTATCTTCACTAAAGAATGTAATACACAAAGGGAGAGAGGTAGGCAGAGGGTAGCAGAGAATCTCCAGGGAATCGCAACAAATTGCACACGTAGATGACAGCCTAGGAAATGGAGCTGTGCTGATAAAGCTCCAGGGCGAAGAGCAGCTCTGTGACAACCAGACTGCAGATGTAACTTCATATACAGAGGCCAACCTATTGCTTCTTTTCCATAGACAGCTGACATTTGGGAGAGTGGTAAGTATGACAATATATAGAGAACTAGGAAAAGGTGAATATTCCTGAAAGTCCAATAGTATTAATGGATGAAGACAAAGAAGCAGAAGAATGTAATAAAGGGCTGAGAGTTTAAAACTTTTTGCACACATGTCTTAGATGGTGATGCAAGAAAGTGAGCCTACTATGGGCAACCATTGCTTTGCCGTCAGTTCGATAAGAAGGAAAGGCCCTAACTCACCTCTCATCTCTTGGTTCTGGATATAAAGGCAAGGAATGATGTGTGACAAATCCCCAGTGCCCTACTAGGCATTAAAAGAAAGTGAAGCTGCCTGGAATAGTGCCTTACATATAACAGGTACTTGGCAAAATATTTGTTCGCTTCACTCAGAAACTACTAAGTTTTCAATATTGTCACAGGACACTTTTTGGGCAGGCAGAATGGAGTGGCGGCTAAGTGTGCGGCCCCTGGAGCCAGAATGCCTGCTATGAGTTCCCCGGCTCACCCCTTGCTGGTCAGTCGACATTGAGCAAATCGCCTAACCTCTGTGTGCCTTGCTTTCCTGGCTGTGAAACAGGGATCATAATCCCTATTGTAGCTGTCTCTGACGATTAGAGTGACAATTAGATTAGTTTAACACATAAAGACCTTGGAACAGTGCCTGGAATATGGTAAGAGCTCAATAAGTATTGGCTACGATCAATATTTTTCACTCAAAGCAGAGAGATCCAATACTGCCCGTAGCCAGTTACAATACTCCTGGGAACTATCAGAATGAACAGACAAAAAATAAAGATATACAGCATTTACAAAAATAATAATTTGTTGTATAAGTATTTTTAGACTTAAGTTTCAAAAGTTGAATAAACTTTCATTTGCTTTCATTTGTCATACATCAGTTGTGTGATGCTTATTGCCACAGGTTGTTGGTGAAAGTAGACTGTCAATCCTCCAAGTGTTTTATGTCACATAAGACCTGATTTAAAATGAGATTTTAATGTTTTGTGTATTTTTTTGTTACAGTTGTTCATAAATTTCCAATTTAATTTCTCACATAAGATCTACTGGCGGAATAATTAGGTAATCAGTAACATATAAAGAATAGTAAATATCAGTTTCCTCATTACAATAATATAGAATTTAGAACATCACAATTATTTCATATGTCTAAAAATATTACTTTTAACTGTATCTTCTGCCTTACATAAACTTTCTAAGAAATTAATGGAAATTTCTGTTTCATTTCCTGTCTGAGTTTTTAAAATCCTGATCTCTAATAATTACCTTGATCCTCATTGGCAACTTCTTTAATGGTAGCCAAAGGAAAATTTGTTGCTAAAAGCAGGTAGAAAGGACTTGCATTTCATTGTGCTAGAATAACGATCAATGAAAGAGACCTCTACAAACGGACAGATTTGGCCTCGCCTTAGAGTCATATTACAGTAAAGGGGGGTCAGTAACAGGGATGGCTCTCTGTGAGATGGGGGGCTCATCCCATAGCAATTATTCAAAAGGAGGCTGGGATATGCTTCTCCTAAGGGTGCCACAGGAGTTACTTTTGTAGACTTTGAGCATCTCTCTCAACTTGATGATTGAATTATTAAAGGTTACCATAATAAGCATATGAAAAAATGTTCACTTCTATAAATAATTTTAAAATGCTATGTAAGCAACAAAGAAGATGATGACAACACTTTTAAGACAATGACAATGTGCAGTGTTGGTTCAGAGACCATCAATTTCATATACGCCGGAGAGAGTCCACATGACGGGACTGCAATTTAGCAAGATGACCCAAAGGCTTTTAAACCTTTTGACTCAGCAACTCCACTTCAAATAATTTATTCTAATGGTGAAATCAGCTGAGAACTCTAACAACTGCACATGAAGGTATTTAAAGAAATGTTCACCCAGTTAAAATCTGTGAACAGTCTAAATGTTTGAAGAGAGTTGTCAAAAAGCCACGTGATACATTCCTAGGGAGTCATTAATGAATGTTGATGTCTGTGGACATTCATATTAAAAATACAGAAATGAACTTGCTGCATATTTTTGAATGATAGAAGAGGTTATAAATTATGTATACTAAATCCTCATTTTTATAAACTGCACATTTATTTATTTGCATAAGCATGCCCAGAACAAACCTGGAAAGTGAAATTCCTAACTGTTACCAATGGCTTTGCTACAGGTGATTTCTTTCATCTTCTTCTTGCTTATTTTTACTCCAAATTTTCCCCTAATGAACATTTATTATTTTGTATTAAAATATTCTGAGCTTATATTTTCTAAGTTATTTTATCTATATTTTTCTAGATTAATTTTTGGTGATTCCATAAACTAAATATGAACATAAATGAGAACAAATGCATGTCCACTGTAGTTTTTGCTGTCTGTTTTATCCTTTAATTTATTTCTTCTTCTTTTTTCATTTTCTAATAGTAATATGATTTTGCAGAACCTATGGAAGGGTAAAATTTATATCTCTGTATCAATTGTTAACTTAGCAATTGGACTTCCTTATCCCCTTAAACTCTATATTCATCTCCATCTCCCCGGAGCTTAAATGGAAGGTCGCATTTTACCACCAACCTACTTCTCAGACATAATATTATAAAATACCCTAAGTACTATGGGAGACTGGTACTTATGTATAAGCCTGAAGATAATATACGCCAAGATTTTTATCCTGGGAAAAGAATCTTAGGAGTTAAAATGAAAACGTGGTTTTTGTTTCTCCGTCTTTCTTACAGTTTCACGCCCCCATCTACGCATACCCCCACCTGCATACAGCTGTACCGAAAGCGCCTTTCCTCTTTCATCTCTTTAAATTCTTTTATATGTTCCTTTCGTATTTTTGTATATAGACAAGAACTGGCTTGATTTTTCTACTTGGATTTACTAATGTGATTAGGAAAACAGCACATTCTTCAGAATAATTTTTTCTTAGGGAAGACATCATTTGTGATCTCAGTATTGGATGGAGGCCATGCAAAGCATTTTACAGCTGACAATGACTTTGCACCTGTATATTTTCCACACAAACTTACTGGGAGAAGTGAGGGATATATATGCCTGACAAGTCAATTCTGAGGATACATTTTTAACCTTTTTCTTTCAATTTGTTCAATAACTTAAATGACATCATTCAGTACTATCTCATTACTATAACGCCTTAAAATTATTTCAGTCCAGTCATCTAAATTAGTTAAAGGCAGAAATTTTAAAGATCACAGGTATTTTTGATATATTGATTTGATAAGACACAGTACAGTAGTGATAACTTTGTTTCTTACTGCTGGAAATTTCTCCCCAGGCCTATAGAAACGTATGACCAAGGTGAGAAGATCACTCTGCTGTATACCTAGTTAATGTGGCAGAATAAAAAATTCCAATTTTAAGAGAAATCTGTGAATTTAAAAACCTACATATCAACACTAATTTTCATAATACAAAGCCATGAAACAATAGGAAATGTAGTAAGAGGAGATGGAAGTCAAGAAGGAAGTAAACAGTTCAAACTGCTAATTTTTAACTTTAACGAAAGGCTCATTAAAAATAATAGCTGAGTTTGTCACAAGGAAGGGGAAACTAAGATATTTGCTGAACTACTCTTAAACAGGAACCTATAGCACTTGCTTTTACTCTTTCAGGGCTGTGACAGGAAGAAAACAAATGAACTATCTGTGTTATCCTGGGTAACTTTATTTCCTGATCTATAAAATTGAGTTGGACAGCTGGGTGGGGTATTCTGTCATAGCAAAAGTTCTTCCATTCTCAGGATTCTATTATTGTGCAGGATTGGTCACGCTATATTTCTAGATTGAAAAGATCATTCCCCCTGAAAGTAAAATGCCACTTGACATTTTAGCAAGCCATAATTCAAGGAAATAGAAGAACAAATACCAAGTATAATTTAGTGTAACAGAAAGTTTAAAAGAAATTTTTTCTTCTATTTCCCTGTCAGCAGAGGTCCCAAAGGTCTGAAAGGAAAAAAAAAAATTAATTAAGAGGTAAAAAGTAACCCATATTCCTAAGTGAGGTAGTTCCAAAACCAACCTGGTGACACCCAGGCCAACCACCATCCTAAGATACAAACAGACCAGAGAGGCAATAACATAAGAGAGGGGAGAAGAGACTTCGTGTGCTCGAGGTCCACTCCCACAAGGGTGGAAGAAAGCTTCCCCTTGAATTCCAGCTTCCATGCACACAGGCCAGTCAAAGAGTTTAATGTGTACTATCTGCGGAAATCATTAGAGGGACACAGTAGAACAGTGTTTCATTAATTCCTGAAAAAGCCTACAGGGAAAAAGCTGTGCTGGAGCTACCCAGGTGGGTAAGATTATAGGGGACAACCAGGGAACAGTCGGTGTGGCAAGCATGAGTAAGTTTCCTACTGGCTAAGCAGAGGTTAACCCAAAAAGAGCTGTGCAAGAGGGAAGGCCTACCAAAGCACAGCAACGAAACAGAAAAACACTGTGATGTGTATTTCCAAAGGCAACTGCAGCTGGTGCGGTAGAGCCATAGGAGACTGGCCAGAGAGGGAACTGATTTGGAAATGTGCCGAGAGGTCGCTGAGTGGGGTCATCAAAGAACGTGCAGCTGTACCCCCTTAAGCTAAACGAGGGACTTTAGTTCTTCATAAAGTATCAATATCGGTTCATCAATTGTAACAAATGTACCACATTAATGCAAGACAGTAGGTAATGCGGTGGGGAATACAGAAACTCTGTACTTTTTGTGCTGTTTTTCCTAAAATTCTAAAAAAAGTAATATATGCACATGGTAAAAAAATGTTTCATTTGTAGCAAAGAAAATGCAATGAATAAAATCATCCTGTCAAAAATAATAGTTGTTTACTACAAAAGGTAAAATTCAGAGAGCATAAGTTAGCAAGACTACAGGAAACAAAAGAAGTAACTGAAGCTGCCTGGCACGAGAGGAAGAGGAATGTAAAAACGGGGTCTAGCAGAGTGCTGCAGAGAAAGACATGGCTGAACAGCATGAAGGAGAAGCTGGAAGCATTAAACAGAAAATCATGTCTAATAATCAAAGTTAGGCTCTTTGCACTTCTGTCATATAACCTTCTGTGCCCCTAACAAAATCAGGAGTAAAATCCAACATACATTCTGAGATAGACACAGGCATGCATGCACACACACACACACACACACACACACACACACACACACTTTTTTTCTGGCAAAGAGGCTAATTTCTACAATTAGGCGGTTGATGGAGCAGAAACAAAGGACTGGAAGACACTGGATAGAAATCAAGAATTCAATGAAGGCAAGAAATAAGAACCACATATAACCCTGAGGACATACATATTCCCTCTGCCACATGAAAACCTATCAACCCCCCAAATTTTAGAGAAATCGTGATAGGCCTTGGACATCGCGGAGTACAGAAGGGTGTCTGGCCCATTTCACCTAGGTTTTATCTGGACTCCAGATGACATCTGGGTGACACTTAAAATTACTTACTTGTATGTTGACTCATCTTTGTTTTTCTCATCAAATAGAGAATGTTCTGTTGGGTCTAAACATGATTCCTCCTTAGAAAGTAAAGGAATTTCCCTTACACTTTCTTCTTGAATCTCATTTTTTGTTAAATTAGTATCTTTCTTAGGAAGAGAAAAATAGTTTTCAATTTGCCAATGCTTTGCCTGTGAAAACAAAGAGATTTATTTTATTTGTATGACTTTATTTCCTAGAACATTTATATTCTACACTGTTAATTAAAGTGCTGGGGACATACACAATAGAAGAGTGAGACATGGTTTCTGTTCTCGAGAAACGTAGTCTTGCAAGAGAGCTAACACATATCCACAGAACTATAATAAAAGTAGAAAGGGTAAGTGTCATCAGAAACTAACAAAAATTCCCTGAAAACATAATAATGAAAGAAATGGACATTCCTACTTTTAAAGTCCTGAATAGAAAAAAATGTATATTAACTAAAAAGAAAAACAAAACTTTTGTTGAAGAATCATCAGAGTTTATTTTTGATACAACTACTTTTCATCTTATTTCCTAAAAATCTCAAAAGCCTATCCAATTATTGACCATTTTTCCCAGAAAATATATGTATTATTTAATATTTGTAACAGATTTAGGCTATAATTCTTACTATGTATCCATTTACCAAAAGCTCTCAATGACTTTTATATTTTAAATACAGAGCTAATTTCCTTATTTCTTATCAATTCACACTATAGACACAGGAATGCACCAGAGAACACAGCCAGCCTGATAGCAGGGTGAAAACAGACATCCCCAGGATGTCTGAGTGGTCCAGAAACTGACAACTTTGTCAGAAGGGCGCGCTGAGTAAAAGGCCACAGGAGGCAGGAAGACAATGCCAATGAATCAAGGCTCATACAAGATGATCCAAAGCAAATAAAACTAAGCCTCCAGATTCAAAGACAATAGAGAAAAGTGGGGACTGCACTGAATCCGAGAATCCACTTTACACTTACTCCCAAGGAATGGCCTATGTTCTTTTTCACAAAAAGCAAGAAATCTGGATCTTATATGAAATGTCTTAATTTTTAATGTGGGCAACGAAATCAAATTTTAAACACTGGGTGACCAGGCACAAAGTCACTGTCCCCCGGAAGAGGAGCAGCAGAGGTGCTGATACAGGAAGGTCTGGTGAGATTGCTGGAGAGACAGGAAGGACCCTGAGGTGGAGCGGAGAGAAGGGAGGGGTCAGGAAATGCTGGAGGCCTCCGGACTGAAGCCATAGCACAGCCTGTGGTAGATTTCCATACCTTCGATAAAGCGGCGTGCCCGCATCCCCCTTGTGCCAGACAGTGGAGCACATACAATTTTGGGGCTGAAGATTTAAACGGAGGGTGTACAGAAACTTGATCCTTCTGGATTCCCTCACTTGCTGGATTGGGGGTCGGCCTGCACCAAAGCTAAGTCCTCTGCCTAGGTGTACATGCCCCCCTGTTGCCGTTGGGACACCACAGCTCTGTGCAGCACGGAAGGTCCCAGACTGCACCCTTCTCTGCCTTTGAGATCAGTGCAGGGAAACAGGCCCAGAGTGTTCGCTGCACCTTTGGCGCAAGCAGTCTTGAGTGCCGGGCCCCAGGATGGATTTCCTGCAGGACTGGCTACAGTGGTTGGCAGTGCCCCAGGTCCCTCTCACCCTGGGAAGCAGCGATGGTGGTGTGGCTATGCCGGGCACACTACACAGCCATGCATGCACACAGACTCCAGAAAGATTCCTGAAACCATACTGACCACGAAACAGCTAAGCCGTCTGGATGATCATACTGCAGCCACCTATGTTTTCCAAAGGATGGTATTATAAATGGGAGAAGGAATTCCAGGCATGAACTAATCTAACCAAGGGTGGCAGGGTTATTTTTCTTTGGGTATTTTAGGGTGAATGGGCTCTGAGGCAGAAGCCTGTCATTCTTCCAAAATTGTGTAGCTTTTAAATAAAAGACTCCTTCCCTTTTTTTACGAAACCTCTGCCTCGGGAATTTATGGGCAGTGGCAGGTGGCAGCACCCCATCTCTGTTCAGTAACAGTGCCAGGAAACAAATTCCACGCAGCCCAACTGTGGTGAGTGCTTAAAGACAGGCCCTGGGGACATGCACACAGCATCTCATTTCTTTTTACACCACAGCCTCCTGACAGTTTCCTGGGATAAATGCATCTCTGTGGTTAAAGCATCTCCACTCCCATTTCTCCAACTCTAGCAAGAGACACACAACACCACTCGTTTTTAAAATTCTAACTTGAAAAGCAATCTTAGATCGATAGTTATGTTGTAAAAGTGATTCACATTTATTTGAAAAAAAAACTTCTTTCATGAAATATGTAGAATCACATTGCATTAAATTTTAAGCACTTTAATCAGACTGTATATAATTCAAAAATTAAGTCTTCACATGGGAAATTAAAATCTATTAATGCTTTCCTCCTGTTTTTATAATTGCTAGACCAGAATTAATTCAACTAGAAGACGAATTCCTCATTCAAATGTAGGGCAAAAGTCACTATGCTTTACAAATCAGGTTTGTTCAGTAAAAGTTGTCCTGATCCCAGTTATACTTACTAACTGGCTCTCTTCATATCTGCGTATTTCCGTCTGCCTCCCATATCCTGCTGTAAAAGGGTGTCTCATCTTACCCGCTACAAGGAGGACATTCACTAGTGCTGCTCTCTAGCATCTGCTGGTTTTACTCTTCCCACACTTCCTCCCTCCCTCCCCCTTTCTCGCCCCGGTCCCCTGTACCTCTTGGGATTAGCAACACCCATATTCAAGACTGTTTGATTTAAAATAAATCTTTAAAAAAAGTGTTAAAAGCTCCAGCAGAAGGGAGTAGAAAACACAGCTATCCCTGCTTTGCCAGACTTGACTTTGTAAAACTACACCAGTTCTGCTGACTCTTTTTCTGCCTTCAACAACAGGAAAAAAAAACAAAACAAACAAAAAAAAAAAACTATTTTCATGCAGGCTTTTGGGGGCTGAAGTCCTTCAGAATAACTAAGAAAAAATACCAAAGGCATAAAAGCGAACAGTTTTACTAGCACGTACTTCTTAATTAAAATTTAGATACAGACCGTGTTTCGTGGGCATAGTTTATATGGCGCCCACACATGAGATAGTGTTATTTTTGCTACAGTCCCAACTACGAGGCTTCTTATATTCCAGATGTCACCCGCTTGGTGTCGCTTTGATCACCTGTCATTCTAACCTCCACCTTGACTCCCATGAACCCACGTGGCCTATCTGTGTGGCAATGTTAGCACCCCATTAACTTCTCGGCTGCCCGAAACAGCCTTCCACCTCTTCCCGCATTCAGGATGCCAGCTTGCACTGCTCTGTGCCACTCACTACACAGCTACCCACACACTCGTTCAAGTTCCCATTCAGATGTTGGTTTTTATTCTAAGAAAAGTCTAGCACTTGCCTCATTTACAGAGCAGGAGAGACTGCAGCTCTTGTTACACTGAGACTCCCACATTGCCTGGCCAAATGTGGGCTCACCTCCCCAGATTATTTCCTGATTTACTCTCAATCTTCACATCCTAAAGAGTTGTACAGAATTCTTTCAGCACAGGCAGACATCACTGAACTGACTTTACCAATAGTGCGACAACAGGCTTTGTCTTCCCACAGGAAGAGAATGGCTGTGCTCTCACAGCATGAGAGGGGCACCCGAGGTTGCTGAATGGAACCAAGTCAACCAGCCAGAAAGTAATTAAGGTTTGAATGTAACTTCACACCACCATGTCTAAGCAGCACTGGTTGAAACAGATCAAACCAATATTTTGTTCTCAAAAGCACAAAAGGAACAGGAGCAGAGTTTCCATGAAAACAAACAACAAAAATACAAAATCAAAATGTGAGAAAGTGAATACTTCCTTTCTTCCATTCTCCCACTTCCATGCCCTCCCCACCATGGGCAGGTACAAATGAAAGTTTATTTTTATAGGAGGTAGGGATTAAAAGCATGAACTCTGACATAAGCCAGCTTGAGTTAAAAGCAAAACTCTACTACTTATAGCTTCTGTGAGCTCAGGCAGTTTACTCCAACTCTCTGCACCCATGTTTCCTCGTGCGTAAAGTGGGAATAATAAAAGTTCTTCCATAACAGGATAGGCAATTGTGAAGATTACATGAGATAAAACTAGAGATCTTACAGAAGTCCCCCAGGAATACAGGAAAAACTCAGCAAATGTCAGCTATTATTCTTTTCACAGAAGTAAACTAAATGATGAGCAGCAAGGTTTTTGGGGAGGTGAGTGGGTACAGTGAACTTTATTGATTGCGTATGACAAGGCAGGGTTCCCTAAGCCCCTCCCCTCTTCAGAGGGTCTAGGATGGAAACTGGGGTCAGGAGATTCTCAGTGTGTTGGGGGATCGATTTGGGGCAGGGACTCCCCAGCAGCTGAGTGCCTCTCTTCCTATTGCTGGGGCTGGTGGTCCAGGGGGCTCTTACCCCTTGGAGGCCATGTGGGCCAGAAGGTCCACCACCCTGTGGCTGTAGCCAAGTTCATTGTCATACCAGGAAATGAGCTTGACAAAGTGGTCATTGAGGGCAATGCCAGCCCCAGCATCAAAGGTGGAGGGCACAATTTGTTTTTTTCTAAAATGTTATATTTTATTATTAACTTGATTATTACTTGACAGTCAGTCATCTGTGTTTAATAAAACATGCTAATATTACCCACATTGTATTTTTACTCAGTTTTGAAATGGAGAGAATTCACTTATTTTAGAGGGAAAACATTTTTTTCAGAAATCCTGGACCAAGCTGAGCCGCACGGAGTCAACATCTTTCCCTTCTCTGGCGTCCTGCACCCGACAGAACCGCCGTGGTCTGCCGTCAACAGGACAAGAGGCGCCTGGAGCTGCAGCCCCAGGATGGAAGTCAGTTCTTTCATGACTAATGAACGTCAGCAGCTGTTGAGATTCAAATGGAAATCATCCCAAGTCATACTAAATGTCAGGTAAACATTAGAATAATAAAGAAGCAGTATTTCTACCTGACCGAAGATCCAGACAGAGGCACCGCATACATCAGTCACACAGATGCTGCAGTCTGCCGAGGACGAGATAATCAGAGGATGGCCACCTGGCTCGCACATCTCTAAGGAACTTATCTGGTCTTCATGAGCTTGGAATGATCTTATCAGAGCTGGGGTCTGTGTGATTTTGCTCTCACTAGAATTAAGACAGTATTCCTGAAGGAAAAGAAATGCCAGAACTGTAAAAAGTCCAAATATTAAATTATTGCAGTGATACAACATTTCTTTTTAAAAATGCCTCATACAGAAATGACAAGCAGGCCCACTTGGGAACAATAATCGGTGATCCAAATGCAAAAGAATAGTTCATGATAACAGAGGTTAGAGAAATGATGTGAACACACAAAACAAGGTTTCTAACTTATTTAACTAACTTGAAAAATGGAAAGAAAGGAAGGAGGGGAAGAGGAAGGTTGAAAGGAAAAAATGAACACTAAAGTCAGTTATTAGGTAGAAGGGAACCTTATCATCTAGAGGTAGTCCCACATTATACAATTTTATAATATTATTAGAAAACTAAGGAAGTGATTGGTGACACAAGAATCCCAAATTAACTCAGGATGACAATAATGTTAGATGAAGAATGAGTACTTTATTTAAATTGTGTTTATAATCTTATTTCAAATAAGGTATATCCTAAGTATACTCAAACAAGGCGGTAGTACCTTACGGACAATACTGCATTCTTAAACTGGGTGACTGACTTGAGTATATATTAACAGAAGATTTTTAATACTAAGAAAAATCTGGTTTTCTCCATAAATTTCTTAAAGGAAGTTACTGCTCAATACATGTAAATGTTTCCTCTAAAATACTCAGACTGTTGGGGTGGGGGGTCGCCTTGGAAGTTACACAAATGTCTCACCACTCTGCTGCATACCTGAAACTAATACAATGTTGAATGCGAATTGTAAGTAAAGAAGTTTTTAAAAATTAAGAAAAATTACGGTAAAAAATAAAATACTAAGAACGAGCATTTCTTCTTGTACCTAGGAAACAGACAAGAATGGATTCATAGTTATCTGCAACAAAAAGCAATCAAAAATAAAGATGATGTAGACTGTGATCAGTTCACCTCAATATTCCAGACATTCAACCATCCATCAAGGTCTCCTGTGGTGAGGTATAGATTCAGTTTATCAGTAGCCATAATAATAGATCCAACTCCGCTGTGAGCCAAAAATTCAGCCAGAAGTTGCTTCTTAAATGTATTCCAGAATCTGACATACCCAGATCCTCCACATGACACCAAGTTAGCACCTCCTGACATGTAAAGGAACATCGAGTGAGGAAACTGTGACAATAATGACCAGAAACGACTTCGGTGGCTTGCCCTGTGGAAAGCAAATGCATGTTGTGGAGGCGGGTAGCCCTGAGACCAACACACTGCTTTTAATTCTCTCAAATATAAAACAGAGATAACCCTGGGATAACCTCACTGGGTTGGGTTGAATATTCAATGAGATAGGATATGTAAGATGTTCCATTAAATTTAGTTCCCTTCCCTTCACTCATTATTTTGATATTGTTCAGATTTTTTAATTAGAACAGAATTAAGTTGTTCCTTCAAATAAACTTGTAAGATATTAATTGCAACTAGATGATTGCATTCTGATTACATAAAACCCATCTTTCTTGATAAGCCACTGGACACAAATAAGAAAGTAAAACTCCTCATGCTCAGGTCTGGCTGCATATATGCAGTGAAAGCAGTGTAGTTATTGCTTTCTGTGTGTAGTAGCATGCTTAGAATCTATTTATGAGCTTATTTTTACCTTTTTAATCAAGAATTTATTGTAAGCTCTTATGAGACATTTTTTTGGTTCATAGGCCTAGAACTAACCTTTTCATTTGCCATTCTTATATGCTTTGTAAAAGCACTTTACCTAAATTATTCTTCTGTGTTGAAGTTCCTATTACCATGTGATAAACCTGTAGATGACTGTCAATTTTCTTCGCAAATGTACTGCTGATTAACAATCATATCTGTTTAAGGTGGGAATAATAGCATGTAGCTGCTTCAGTAGAAACAATTTAGGAATACTGATAACATCAAGAAAGAATTAGTCAAGGAAATGAGAGCAATTTCAGGATAATAGTTCATTTTGTGAACATAAGTGAGTTCCAGAAAATAGAAAGTTTGAGAATCTAACAGTTTCAAAGGCTGCATCAACACTAAGCTAACATGGCCAATGAGAACAGAGGGGAAATTAAGATAATGTTTATTTCATCTATTTAATACTAAATAACTGCAGTAAACCATATGGTAGCACTAGTGTTTGCACACATCTCAGCAGAAGCTCTAACCACGGCCCTCACGCACAGCTAGTCGAGACACCCAAAGTGTTAGATCCGCTCCAAAAAAATTAAGACAAAAAGCAGGCACCTCTCTTGCCCTGGGATCAGCAGTTATTTTAAATTTTGCTATCACCTCCATACTCAGGTTTCACACTATGTTCTCCTAGTCATCTGAGAACGAGCTGCCAGTGCGGTCAGCCTGGGACTCCACTGTGCTGCTGCATGCAGACCTAAGCTTAGCTTGTGTATTTGGAGCATTTTTATTTTTTTAATGAAAATTAAATTTATTGGGGTGGCACTGGTTAATAAAATATACAGGTTTCAAGGGTACACTTCTGTGATATATCATCTATATCCGGCATATTTCGTACTGTGCCCTCTACCTTACCAACCCCCTTTCCGTCACAGCTGGAACGCCATTCTGATTGTTGCCAATATTAGGGAGCTTGCCAGAGTTTTTCTCGCTCTGATTCTGACCTATGCAGTGCTGTAAAACTGCTGGTGGGGTCTGGTCTGGCTCCTGTTCTTGGGCCCGTCCCCCTGAACCCTAACCACGTTTGCCGGGTAGGGTCTCCCATGACCTAGCACTGACTGTTAGCTAGACACAGACGAACTCTGCAAGTCTTAGATATAATTAGATCGAATTCTCTTTATTGCCCCATTTTCCAGCATTTTATAATATATCAAAGCACCCTACAGTCAAAAATAAATATATATAGTTTACCTGTCACTGCAATGTCTTTTCTTGCCTCAAGGAAGTGAAGCCTCATAACAGCATTATTGCCCATGGCGCCTGTCTCAGAGGAAGCAGCTCTGGGGGCAGCCCGCTCTGCTGTGGGGCGGCTGGAGCAGCTCGTCCCAGCATCGAGGAGCTTGCGAGGCTTTATATCTGTGACAGAGACAAAGCCAGGGTGTCTTAATGAAGAGAAACATCTGCTTTTCAAACAAACGCGTATAGAAAACAACAGGCTCACCTTCATCACAATCTCAGATGAAGTCTCAGAATAGGTTTCACTCAACATTCACCCCGCCTTCTGCTATTCACTTCCTCAACCTCAGCCTGAAGGATTGTTTGATTCCCTTTGCATATTCCATATACTTACACTGTTTTCCTTGATATGAATCAATAAGGATTTCATTTTGTAGTCACTACTAATATCTTAGAGATCTTGATAAGTTTAAGACAAATGTGATGCTATTATCATAACATTCTCAGCTTCTTAATCATTAATATTAATCTTGCAAATAATTTAATAAACATGAGACATGACTATTTAAATATATTTAAATGATCATTTTTAGCAATGTTATTTGTTAGTTACCTTGGAAATGATATTCCCAATGGTATTTTGATTATCTCATGACATCATCTCCAAGCCACACTAATAAAAACTGGGGGTATTCATCTTAGAATCTATGAATAGTCTACACATAGTTATGAAAAATGTATACCGGAGTATCTTCAAGTTTTTAAAACAAGAAATCTACAGCATTATCTCTAGCGTCTTTTAGAAACGTGATGCTATCTTCTCTTTTTTATCTATCTCTATGTTTTTAATGGTAGCCATGGTTAGGTTTGCTATGAGACCAACACTGTGCTCTCCTGAAGGTCAACAGAGAGGAAGAGGCAGCAGTCCGTTCTCTCCGTGGAGAGTTCAGATGAACCTAAATGCTTAATTTCTTGTACATAAAGCCGGTCAGAGTTGCAGGCCTGCAGGCGAGTAAGCCATGAATCTCTTACATTTGTTTCCTTACTCTTATCATATCAGTCCCTCCACTTTTCACACATGCACGCACACATACAACCTGTAGCTAATGACCAGTCTTTTCCTAAGGTCCAATTCAGCCTCTGTGAGTTTATCCAATTGAGACAATAGAACCGTGCTGGGCCATGAAGAATGACATATTCATTACCCGAATAAACGAGTCTAAGGAAAAACCTTTAGTATCTAAGGAAACTAAAATAAAATGTGAAAGTCAATTGTCGAGACATTTTGCTTAAGTATAAAATATTAATGTGCTCAGCTAAATTCCCATAAAATACAATATACTCCTATCTAATGTTCCTCACAGGTTTCTAAAGCAAGAAATAATTTAAGATTTCCAGGTGGCATAATATTTAATGCACGCTCCTGACTGAGCCTGAGCAGCCAATCAAGTGAACATGAGTTCCCATTTTCTTGCCAAGGGTTCACTCAAAGGCAATTTGGTGAGGTTTATTGGCAAAAACTAAACTAGATAGAAAGGAGAGACTTGTTCCCTGCTGTCAGTAATTCAGAAGTGCTGATGTAGTATAAAGAGAAAAAATGGCATGCCATGGAGAATTTGCTAAACCAAGGAAATCTCAAAGTTTTTTAAAGTCACTTTGACAACAATATCCCTAATCCCTTGTGCCTATAGCCAATCATCCATAATTTAGAAGCAAGATGCAACGGTCTATGAATAAACAACCAGGCCTACTACCGTTTGACTCAGCCACATACTTACAGTTTCAAATTGTACTCACCTGATTTTGATTTTAGCAGCCTCTGGTAATCGGGGTGAAGGACATAGTGAGCATTTTCTGTTCCACTGTTCCACAGAATAATTTCTCCATCATAACTCCCTATATGAGCCAGGTTAGACAATGTAAATTGCCAGAAAGTTGGAGAAATATGGGCAACAGCAATGAGAAGTCATTATCATAATATCTTGCATGGAATGTGGCACCTAGTAAGTACTCTACCTATTTTTGGAGACATGAATGAATAAAAATAGCTAGTATTTTTATTAAACTTCAGAAAACATGATCCTCACAACCTACCTGTGCATGAAGTATGCTAGAAATTACTGTTATATATTTTTAGATTTTTTAATCTTGTATTGATGTTCAAGTACAGTTGTCTCCATTTCCCCCCCCATCCCAGCCATCCCCACCTCTCACTCTCAATCCTATCCCCCTATGGCTTTACCTTTTTATGTTACAGTAATAAAGCTTTCAGCAAGGACTTTGTAATTTAAACAGCTTGCATTTAAGCCCTGGTGTTTCCACCTACTATCTGTGCAACCTTGGGCAAAATATTTAACTCTACATGACGCCACAATTTCCTTATCTAAAAAACTGGGTTGAAATTGTATTCATTTCCTAGGGTTGAGTGAGGGCAGGCAAAACAAGGTTTTCTAGTTTTCTGTTTCCCGCATCTCTTCTGTGGTGTATGTGTATCTTCTTTGTATTCCCTCCTTCCTATATTCTTTATTCATATTGCTTTCTCCAATCCTAAAGTTTTTCCCTGCAGAAAGTCCTTCCCCACTGCTCTTCACAGAAAACATAGGAAAACCCAAATAAGGAGGCTAAGTCTGAGTGAGCCCGTCTTGGAGAGGAGCGATGCATGCCAGATCACTGCTCTCAGCAGCTCGATGAGGACAGCTCCTTACCGAGCAGTGTCAATGTCAAGAGCAGAGGAGAAAAGCTGAGTCTGAGTGGAATGTACATATGGTGCCTTTTGTGGGATTTGAAGAGAGAAGAGAGTAATAATGCTAAACTCCATACTGTCTTGGAGACAGCAACCTGTGAAACTCACAAATTAGCCGAGGGTGATGCATTTCCATGAATTAGCTGCCCATGGCAGTACCTACCTTCTCCTATGATTTTGCAATGCTTTATCCTCAAAGGCTTGACTAAACATTTTCACACAGGACTGATGAAATGAGAATGAATGAAGACATTATCTATTCACCAATTACAATGGTATTTTATGACACTTCAAAATAACAGCTATAAAGCCTTATAGATTACTTATTTCCATTGTGATTCAGTATGTGATACTCCCAGTGGGGGCTGACTTCCAGCAGCTAAAAAGCAAATTGAATAGCAGTGTTGGCTCTACTGGAAGGTAATCAGGAAAGTCCTAAAAACAGTGCGACTTTAAGTGGAGACAGAGCAGTGAACCTCATATTGTAACACTTCATAGATATCCTGGCTCTTTTCCTGTAAGTTTCCATTCCTCTTAATTAACGGCATTTTTTATTCTATTTTTAAAAAGTAGCCTGTCAAAATACGGGCTTGTTAATTTCATGGCGCAATCTGTCTTTATGAATTGTTTTCTTTGGACAGAAATGATGCAACATTTTCTGATTCTCTTTAATATGTCACATCAAAGTCTGCTCACGGATGTTGTTAAGAGCTTAAATGTGTTGGCACTTTTATGAAGCCAGTCTTTAACAAATATCACTTAGACTACATTGTGCCAAAGGGTTAATACGATCCCATTATGACGCGTGTGAATACCACAGAAGTGCAATTTGTATCTAGGGTCCCTAATGCTTCTCCTGGAAAAAGGGCAGTAAAACTAAAAGCCAACTGCATGAAGCCCTTATACAGTTTATCTTACTCAATCTCCACTGTAAACTAAGAAATAGGTACATTGTTGTTAGCCAGAGAAAAATACGATTTACAGTGTAAATAACTTGCTCAATATTGTGAGTTGCAAGTGGTAAAAATAGGATCGGAAGCCCTAGAAATAAGGACCAAGAGTAGCTTTGAGTGCAAGGACTGGTTCTTCAAAAATCTATTCATTTTGTAGAGTGGGAAAAAGGTTTTTGTTTTTGTTTTTGTTTTTTTCTTTAAGTGAGTGAGATAAAAGGAACCAAAGTTTCACCATTGAGTGTCAGGTGAAGGTTTAATTAACCTGTAACAAGAGTTTGGGGAGGTGAAAATGCAGCACACAAGATAGCATCTTGGTGCTGTGTTCCTCCTTTCCATTCTTCAGGCTGGATGAAAAATTGATTGAAGTTCTGAGGTCGAAACACAGTAATAGCCCTAGTAAAAAGGATATAAAATTTAGCTGTGGATCTAAAAGTGATATAGATATTGAGTAGCCATCATCCACTTGGGCAGTGTGACTTGAGAGGTCTAAAACACCCGCTACCCAAAATTCTATCCCCGCAGGTCATCCGTTATACTGAACTTCCCACATTGAACTTTCTTTGGATTCTCTCATTAAATTATCTGGTAAATGATAAATACTTAGCATTAGAAGACCACTCACCCTTTCACAATCACTAACACCAAATGTATATGCATTTATCAGACTAATCATCCATCGCCAAGACCCTAAAGGAAAGTTTACTCATATGGAACCAGTAAGAGTTGTGTGACAGTAACAATAAAAAGGGGATGGGTCTGTGAACACATACTATTTGGTAGTTTGAACAACATTATCAAGTGTCTTTTATCAGAGTGTCCAACACATGTTAGCATCCCTTGTATTTCCCATACATACTTGACCACACAGAGTCCTTTCCTGTACAATCTCGAAGAACCACCAGTTGTGGGACACACCTGGGAAATGCCACTCCAAAGGAATGGGACAGATACATTTTGAAAAGAAATAATCATATTAAGAAGGTCAGTGTCTTGGGGTACTGCTGGTGAATTTGAGGACAAGCTGGGATGCGCAGAGAATGAAATGCCTGGTGCCTGATGAGGAAGGGAGGAGCACGAAAGTTCAAGTGTGAGGGTGTTAATGCCTCTCTGTTCCCCTGTGACTTAGGCTCTGGCTACCAGCCCATGCTAAGCTTCTCCCTCCTCCTAGAGCCACACACAACTCAATGAGCATTTGTAACCACAGGCTTGGTGTCTGCATCCTCACTTTCTTCACCTCCCTGAAATCTTAGTTCAATATTCCCACCACTTTAAAGGTCTTCCAATTGCCATATAAATGTACCAACTCCTTAATCTCTGATGGAAGAAGCTTTCTCCTCCTGGAAACTCTCATATGTCCTGCTTCACTCTGCCTCCCTGATTTTCATTCCCTAGTCCCTATTTTCCCTTCCCTTCTTCCTCTCCCTCCTCTTAATATGCACATTCCTAATTGTCATTCTTCCAATCCATCTCTCTATTCAAAAGGGCTTGTTCACAAATGTTGTAGACCACCATTAGCTCACTTATAAATGGTTGTTAAATTGCCCTTAATTTCCAACATTGAGTGGGTCTCCCTTGCCAGTTGACAGTTGCATATAATGCTCACATCAACAACATATCAAAAATCGAAAATTTCCGTCCTTCCTCCACATCAGCCCTCCTAAAATTCCCTATTTTGGTTAATAGATCAGAATTCCAGTCTCCTGCATGTCTTTCTCTTTCTCAGTCTAATAAAGTACTCAAATTCTACCTCTGCGATATGATATATATTTGTCTTCCCCTAGTTGCGTGCTCACTACCTCATGGTTGAACAATCGTAACAGTCTCTTAACCAGTTTCACTGCCTCTTGTCTACCCACCTCTGGTACATTCTTCATCCTGGTACTAGATTATTCATTCCATTTCAGGAAGCTCTTATTGCGCATTTATTCTACAAGCATTTCTTGCTTTCTCTGTGGAAGTCCTTAGTCTGCAGGATAGAGCCATCAGCATAAAGAGACTAAAGTGCAGAGAAATGTGGAAAGTGCCAAGGAAGACCTGACAAACTGCCACGGATTCCAGGTGTAGAAACCACAGAAGGCTGAGCTGAGGGGCTGTGTTGGAGCTGGACCATACTAGGTGAGGAGGACTGTGGAGAGGAAGGCATTCTACATAGAGCAAGGAAATAACATGAGCAGAGGTAAGGCTTATGTTCCACTGGAAAACATTTACGAGTTTTTCATTTCCTACATTAGAAAATTCAAATGTGTGGGCCTGTTATTCAAAACACAATAATATTTGAGCTCAATCAACTTTTTTAGAATGATTTCTCGCTATTCTCTATTCTTGCTTTTCAAAGTAGAATGTGAATGTCCAACCAGATACTTGACAGAGCTACTGGGAGCCACAGGGTAAACGCAGCACAACTTCCGAAGTGTTCCTCTTACTCAAAGAGTTTGGGGGAAATCTTTTTTACACTAAAATAAGGATAGATGAATTAATATCATAGAGTGCAATTTTCACCTGGATTTTAAAGGTAGGATATAAAGTTTCAAATAAATTTCTTGTTTACAGGAGCTGTTTTGAACTGTTAAGAGTGTTCAGGGGCCAAGTTTCCAAAGCACACTTTCTTGTTCATCCCAAACCATATTCTAACTGCTCTCTCATAACCTTCCTTCTTCTCCAAGCATCCTGCAAGCTTCTCACTGCTTTGTTTCACCCATCATACACTCTTCCATCCCTCTATGGATTTCCTTTCGCACTCAGACCCACATCTACCTACCCATCCGTGCGCTCAGTCTCTAAGGCCTATTTTATTCTAGTAGGCATCCTTAATAACTGGAATTGAAAGAAATAGCTCCCCTTCTGACCTCCTACATTGTGCACATTCTACTGATAACATTGAATAAATATTTTGTAGTCTTCACTCTCTGCTAGACTGTGAGCTCTCAGAAGCCAGGGATCTTGTCTTATTCTGCAACCCTACAGTATGACTTCCACATATGGAGTGCTCAATAAATATTGGTCGAACAAATGGATGAACAGTTCCCTGCTCATATGTTGCCTCCTTGAGTAAGTTTTCTCTGACCACCCTAACTAAAGTCTCTCACCTCTCACCTACAGCATCTTTCTTTATTACATTATTGCAAAGTGATATTGTGACCTGTGTATATTTGTCTGTTTCTTTTTCATATTTAAGCTCTAGGAGGGCAGAGACTTTGTTCCTTTCTTCATCAGCGAGACCTAGAATAATACCTAGAACATAACAGGCACTTAATAAATATTTGCTGAAACAATGGCTGAATTATTGTATTTGTAAAATTAATCATCTAATATTAATGTTCTTTTAATATGAGGTTTAGCAAGTTATGATAATATAAGTAAGGTAACCTGAAGTTCTGAAATTGTAGTTAATCTCATTATAGCTTTATATGTATATATTTTTAATTTCTTCTTTACCTATTAGTAAATTGGATTGAAAGGATTACCCTTTGGAAATGGGGTGTGTGAGGTGGGAGTCAGAAAGGAGAGGCCAATTCTCTCTGTCTTCTATTATCTCTCAGCTAAAATTCAGTGCCATATGTCTTTTCACCAAGGACCCATATTAAGTAGATATATTTAGGGAGTACCACCCAAAGCACAAAACGCTTTTCATAAGCTGGTGCAAAAAGTAGCACTTCTGACATTTGACCTTGTGTGTCCAAATCTTAAGAACTAATTAGCTGCCACCATTTCCCTAAAACCTGCCGTGAAACTTCCATTTGAAATGACAGTTATCCTTAAAATACCTTCAGAATCTACACTGTATTTCTGACTGTTTTAAGTTTGTACTTTTGCCAAGAATAAAATTAAAGTACAGAATGAGCCGACTTCAAGGCCATTTTAGGAACCTGAGATTTGCTTTTCCTGACATTGAAGGACTTTTCTAGCTCTGTTTCACAGCTCACATTTGAAACCCAGAGAGTACTGCTACTGAGCTAATGTGTCACCTTCCGAAGATGATCATATCTGTGACTCGGAATGTAGATATGATGACCAGTCCTGTGAGAACAAAATTAGTTTTCCTGTCAAGTGCAGAAAAATACAAAAAAGAAAACATGTTTTAAAAAAATAACCTCTTTTAAGATGAATGGGTTAGGAAAATAACTTTCATTAAAATTTATCGTGTAGAAATTGTCATGGAAAGAACAAAAGAACACCATCAATTACTTGTTTCCTTTGAGGTTACTTGTTCATGTGTTGCTAGTCCAATTATCCTAAGGACTTATCTACTGATTTTTAGGCTTAAAAGGAGTACCCCCTAAGGCAGAGAACTAATTCACTCTATGGCAGTTCATTTTTATCCTTTTCCCTAAAAATTTTGGAGGCAAATTTTAACACTAAAACCATCACAAAATTATGTTTGAGAGTTATTTGTGAAATTCAAATGTACCTGCCTCCTCCTGACCTCTAGCACGATTATTCAGAATAAGTCACAACTTTGGAAGTTTTCACACTGATTCTTATCCTAATAATAGAAGCCAGTTAAGTCATCTAGGATCATAGTTCCTTAGTAGGCAATTGTCAAGAATTTATTATCTTGTGATAGATAAGTTTTGTTGTTGAAGAACTTCAAATCTCTAATCTTATTTCATTTAAAGTATTTTTAGAAATCAAATTACATCAACAGCTATTTATTGAACACCTACTATTTACAAAACTGTGAAGGATTCTATTAATAATATTTTCAAAATTATTTGAAATTATATTAAAGATTCTCTTTTTTAATAGTATTTGTATGTCTATATATTTTACAAAAATAAAATTTTCATAAACAATGATTTCACCTATAACAGAAAAAAGGGAAATAAAGTGGAGGAAAGTAAGGGTCTGACTATTTTTATACAGAGCTCTTAAGTATAGAATCAGAATTTTAAAGCAGAATAAAATACCAAACTAATATGTTTATTTATTAATAAATAAAAATGTATATATATATATATATTACATGACTACTCTAAACAAATGGAAAGATAATTGATCATTCATTCAATTTTACCAAAATAAACAAGACCAGGTATTTAACCGGGTTCTTTTTTTAAGATTTTATTTTTTTATTTTTAGAGAGGGGTAGGGAGGGTGAAAGAGAGAGAAACATCAATATGTGGTTACCTCTCGAGCACCCCTATTGGGGACTTGGCCAGCAACCCAGGCATGTACCCTGACTGGGAATCCAACTGGCAGCCCTCTGAGTCACAGGCTGGTGCTCATTCCACTGAGCCACACCAGCCAGGGCTAACCGGATATTTTTTTAATTGACCCTATGTCACTTCACAACTTTGTCTCTAAAGTATATTTTGCTTAAAATGATAAGAAACATATTTTAGAAGGTCTGAATTTAGGCCTTCTTTCTTCTGACAGAAATATTCTATATGTAAGAATGCCAGTGTTTCTAAACAGCTCACATGGGCTCTTTAATTCAGGTGTTCCTTAGGACAGCTTTACATTGGCATTTCCCACATCTTGCCTTGTACGTGCTGACGCCCCAGTTAGAATGTAAAACCACTGACAGCATGACTCATGCTTCTTCACATTCCGTCCGTCATAGTTCCTAATTCAGTGCTTTTCATCCAGGTGCAGTTTCAAAATATGTGTGGAAAGGAAAGGGGAAAATAATGGTAAGTTAAAACTTTAAGGTGTTGTTAAGTTGATAATATGTTTTTTATGTGCTTCTTCAAAGGAGCAGAAATGATTCATTAGTTTTGATTGATATGACTAGCCTACCCAACCAAATTATTTGGTTAAAAGAATATCGTTGTGCCTGGCTGGTGGGGCTCAGTGGACTGAGTGCCAGCCTGTGAACCAAAGGGTTGCCAGTTTGATTCCCAGTCAGGGCACATGCCTGGGCTGCTGGCCAGGTCCCCAGTAGGGGGTGTGCAAGAGGCAACCACACATTGATGTTTCTCTCCCTCTCTTTCTACCTCCCTGTCCACCCTCTTAAGAAAATAAATAAATAAAATCTTTTTAAAAAAGAAAAAAAAAAGAATATAGTTGCTTTCCAATGATTTAATGAATTCATCTGTAACTCAGAAATGATGCAAAGAGCATGGACTTTGGTATAGAATGCTAACTCAGCTACCAATTAGCTCCGTAAGCTTGGCCAGGCTACCCAACTTCTTAAAGCTTTGTTTCCTTTCTTATGAAAGAGGGTTGCTCATACTTAGCTCCCTGCTTTGTTGTGAGGAGAAAATTGATTGGAACATCTACTCTGCAGGCCTCTTATTCAGAGTGTGACTAATGGGCAATTAATCTCACTCATCTTCCAATTCCCTGTCTAGTCAGTGAACATTAATGAAGTCATTCAACAAATATCATTGAGCATCTAATATATGTACTTATTAGATGCTCAGTGATGCCTATATCCCTACGTTGGGTAAAGTACAGAAAGCTAGAGAGCACAATGACCAAAAGGAGACAGATTTCCATCCCGGGAGTAAAGAGAGATATCTTGTTGGGGAAGATATCTGAGTGAGACTTGAAATAGGAGTAAACATTAGCCGCATGAGAAAATGCTGGGAGAGAGGAGAGAATAATATAAAGGCAAAGGGGTGTGAAGCAGCGAGGTCTGTATGGGGCAGCAGGTTGCTCCTCGTGTTTACTACGTACATGAGAATGAGTGAGAGTGAAACGAAGAAGAGGTCCAGGCCTGAGGAAACTTCGCTTTAGTCTGTGGACACTTTGAAAAGTGTCAAACGAGGAAGTGACACTGGTAGATTGCAGTGTAGAAAAAATCATTATAGCTAAAATGTGCAGTATCTATTTAAGAGGTAAAAGGAATATATTACTCAAAGAAAGAACAAATTAGAAGCCTGTGACATCCACATATGTGGAAATGGCACTGTCAGTTATACAGGTGGAGTAGTAATGAGAATAGGTTTGAGAAATTTTTAGAATATAAAATAGATCGGGTTTAGTGACTAGTTCGTGGTGAAGTTGAGTGAGAAGGAAGAACCAAGATGGATGCACGAGTCTCTGGCTGTTAACTGAGGCTCTGAATGTAAGAGAAGAAGTAGTTTTGAAGAGGGGAATAAATGATACATTCAGTTGAGAATAAGCTGGATTTGGGATTGCAGTCAACCATGTTCAGTAAACAAACTGATAAATGAGTTTAGAGAGATAAGAGCTAAAGAGAGCTTTGGGATATCTATAAAATACTGTATACCTTCCAAGATGAGGCTAAAGATTAAACTAGATAACGTATGTAAAATGTTGAGTACTGCAGAGCTCTGTGAATAAAATTAATGAGATGGCATGTTTATCTACCTAACTCAATAAATGGAATCCTTATTCCACTCTGGGCAAAATCATCTAATGCCTCTCTTTATTTAGCTAGAGCCTTAAGTTAAAGCTTCAGCTTAACAGTTTTCTCTGTGTTTTTAAAGAAAGCCTAGTAAGCTGACTGTCAATCTTCTAGTTACTTCTTCTCTAATCACTAAACTATTAAACAGTTGCCTTAATGGACCATCCTTCCCCAGCTACAACCAAACAGTTGACCTATCCTCTTGCCTCTTTTGTTAAATGCTTCCTGGTAAAAAGGTCCTTGCAAAGATCCTCCAAAATCCATTCTAACATGAGGAAATGTAATTTTTAAATCTAACAATATAAAGTGAAATCAAATAATTGAGAACGTATTCCTTAACTTTCGATTCCAGCCAAGAGACCCAAGTCCTCACGACGTTGAGGAAGACGGAAAAGATGGAGAATCATGACGGAAGCGGTGACTTTCTCTCCTCACATTTCAGTTTTTCCAACGCTTCCTCCCCAAGGTTACAGAATATAATCACCCACAATGTAGATCAGAAAAGGGGGGTAAACCATGTGAGCCATTTAAACCATTTTTAGATGACTCTATGCATTTCAAGTCTTAAAAGTTTTACCTGCAAGCAATCCAAAGACCTTACACTTGATGCTAATTTTAACTATATTTCCAAAAAAAATAAGAAATGGTATCTCTAAGGTTTTAAATTATACTGATTAATTAAAAAAATTTGTTACATTCAAATTTAAATTGGATCAGCTATATACTACACATCTACTTTACCATGATATTAGAGAATTAAATTTATTCATTGCCATAGCCTAATTTACAGAGATCATTAGACCATAGTCTGTTGGAATGGGTATGAGTCACTAACAGATCAGGTTTGCTCCCAGGGATGAAAAGAAGTCTTGTCTTTCCAAGGTGAGGATGATTGAATTAGTTCTTAATGTCAAGTACAATAATCTAGACTATATTTCTTTGCTTATAGTTAAACTTCCCCTGAAAACTAAGTTGTGTGTGGCACTAGCTTTTCTAGTGTGGATATACACATTTTGCATTAGAAGAAAAGCCTTTCATATGATTGATAAAAAATCTCCAAGTATATACTGCTAGTTTTCTAGGTATAAAATCTGTTTAATCCCAGCTTCAAACCCTTAAGATAACAACTCTATAGTGAATAATGTTGGGCAAACTACTTACTAGAGCAATATTTTGTGAAATGTTGAATTTATGGACAATATATTTTGAAAACATAGCACTTTAATTTTCCTAGTGCTTATACAGTGCCATAGAAAAGACTCTGTTTATGATCACTTTGTTCTTTCAGAAAAAAGGAAAGGAAAGTATTTTTCATTGTAATGAAATGGGAGAACTGCTCCTTGAGAACAGTAAGTGGGCCGCGAAAGGCCCTTCTCTGCACAAAGATGAAGGAGGCACTAACACAGAGTTCAGTGGACTATTTCCTTCTTGTGCTACAATTTAAAATAGGCAACAAGAGAAGGAATGGGCTCCTTTTATGGTTGAGATAATGCCATTCACACATTAAGAAAGCACTGCCTATAAAATTTGGGAAACGTTCAGAGCTAATACTCAGGAAGTGCTATTATGGGCCTACCTGGAATGGTGAGAGAAAAAGACAGATTCCCAAAGCAGGGAGAAAGCCCTGTAGCTATTCTCAAAGCTGCTCAAGCTACACAATCTTATAATATTGTAGCCACTAAGCACTTAGTCAATTCCAAGCAGTTTCACTCATGTAGGTCACCAGGAAGTTAATGACTCAGAATCAGTCAAGATTTCTATGTTCTTTTTTCTTTTAGATTTTGACTCAAATAAGAACATTCTCTTTTGACCTGCCCATTAGTTTTGCGTGAAGCAAATCATACCTGTCCCAGCCTGTAACCAGTACTGTCTTCTCAAGAACCAGGATCTGTGAAACAGTCACAGCGCCCTCTTGCCCAACATTTAGTGTGCGGTGACAATATCCATTGAAGTCCCACACCTTTAAGAAAAAGATTAAAAAATCACCTATGAGACAAGAAAAGAAAATGTCTTCTTCGATGAGTAAAACCACACGATGTAATAAGATTATTCTAAAATGTTTCATTCCCTTTCTGAACTAGGGCTGATTCACTTGGGATATGTAATGATTGCAGAAAATCCTCTCACCATTTAAATTTAGCCATTATATTAATTACTCTATGTGTAATCCTATTAGTCTATTCTAATCATATTTGATTCAAAGGCTAATAACTGAGTGCATGTTTTTAAGGAGGAGGCAAATTAAAATCAAGAAGAGCCCATTTTGGAGTCTGTTGAAACCCTGGTTCTCACTCCAAGTGTGTCTCTCTAAAATTGTGCGTCCTCATTTATGACACAGGAAACGTACTCCTCAGGATTGCTTGGGAATTTAAAAATCTAAAACACTGTTTATAAAAGCTAAAGATTTGAATCAACTTAGTTGTTCATTAGTAAGAGAACTGAACATCAGAATGCAGAATATCTATAGGGTAGCATACAATGTAGCCACTAAGAAGAATGAGTCCCCTCCATGTGTTTAAGCTCTGCTAAAACTAAGCTGCTACAGAAACAAGTAACTTGCTTTATCTCTTGGGCTTCAGTTTTCTCATCTGTAAACCTGGGATAATAATAGCACCAAGCATATTTATGTAGGTGTGTATATCTGTGTGTGTGTGTGTGTGTGTATAAGTGCTAGGACAGTGCCTGGTTCATAGTAAACATGCAATAAATGTCAGTTAAGATCACGATTATTGTTTGCACTTGTATGAATCAATGTCCAAGACAGGAAAATGCAGAACAGCGTGAATAGTGAGTTGCCATTGAGAACAAGTGCCCATAGTCTAGCAGCATGCATAAGAAACTTGTTGGTAGCCACAAATGTGGAGTTGGAAATGGGTGAGAAAGAGAGTTTCTTTTCACTTTATATCTATTTTATATTTTTAATTTCCTTATATGCATGCATTAATTATTCAAAACATTAGCTAATATAAAAACAGACACTCCAAACCCTTGATAAATAGAGCAATACTTTTAAATCTTTGATTACATAGGTATTGACTTTAGATGTTAAATGATAAATGAGATTGGAAAATGTCATTCATTCTTGTTTTGCCATAGAATATGGCCAGTACAGCCCTATTTATGTGTCCTATGCAGAGGTAGCCAAATTCCAGAATTCTGTTGTGCTATTGGGATAAAGACAAATGTCCCTTCAAAAGCTGTGATTATACTACTAAATTCACATTAACTTCTAAGACGTCAAGAGCGGCACATCTCCTCGCCCATCTCCTCCACTTTGTTCTCCTCTGCACAGGGCTCGCAACCCAGCCCACCTAAAATAACGCCCACAAATAGGTATCATGAAGCTCTGGTTCCCCCAGATCCTATCAAGTCCCCTGGCCGGGACCATTTCAGCAACCATCAAAAAGTCTGCCCTACCCTGGATAGTCACTTCCCAAGATAGGAGTAGAGTGAACCTAATTCACTTCCTTTAGTTTTCTCTTCGGTCTCATACCCCAGGACTAGTAGTGGGGATACTTGCTTGTTCCTTTTGCCTAACCTACTGTCTAATACTCCACTTCTAGGTATCCCTGTTTTATTCCACCTTAACTATTAGGATTGAAATTATTCCATTTCCTTCACACATTTTACCAGTCATTCGTCCCACGAACTATGTTACTTTGCTTAAACCCAAGTTCCAGTTCGTACTTAATCCATTAACCCTCCCAGAGGCCAAGTTTGGCCGATTTGCAGATTCTCACTGTACCATGTCATAGCACCTCCTTCCCATTGATCAGTACCAGCTCGGAGTCCCCTGCATATTTACCCTCAACTTCTGCGGTGTTATACCTGCCTATCCAGTAGCTTTCCCTTACCTTTCCCTTACCTGAATGCCTCATAGATCTTATCATGGAAGGCACATCTAATTAATACCTTTATGACTCCAGATATGACAGAAGTTCGAAAGCATTTGAAGCTTATTCAGAAAACTGCCTTCTTTTGTTGCCTCAAAGCGTCACAAGCCATCTGCAGTCAAACACTGCCACTGCTCTCAGAGCTGAAGGGAGCAGGGACGATTCACTGATGAGCATGGTTTCAGATTGTTTTTAACTTTGCATGAAAATGTGATCTTTTTTGCAAAGTAAAATAGCACCTTCTTCCCAGAGAAATTAGTCATTGTTAAAGTAAAAAAACAAAGCATAAAATCATGTTAGTTTAAGATGAATAATAAATACAATGATGATTGTTCTTCCTTCTTTCTTCACCATCTCGCCTTTACATAAAAATGCAAATTACAAAACGGGATGATTTTAAAAGATTAACTTTCTGAAAAACTTCCATCTACACCATTCTTTAAAAGTTTACTTGCTTGCCCTGATTTCTAATTTTATAAATCGAGAAAAAGACAACTAGAGACATTAGCCGAAGCACATGACAATGATTCAAGCCCCTTATTCTCCAAAGCGGTTCTCTATCCAGGGCACTGGAAAAAGCTTTCTGAAATAAATTAGCCAAGTTGTGTTTTTATTTTAAATAATTTACTCAGAAAAAGCATTGATTCATGTTTCCACACAGAGGTTTATTTTCCTAACAGCTTCGTTATTGGATGGTTTGGGTTATTTAGCTCTTCTAATCTGGTCTCATCTCTCTTCTTGCAAGGCCAGGAAGGCAAAAATAAACATTGTCAGCACTGTGCCTCCGCTGACAATATCCCAGCCCCTCACATCCAGATAGAAAAACGTCACTCTGTTCGCACCTTAATAGTTCCATCTGTGCTGCCAGTCAAAAGCCGCATCTCATTTGCATCAAGAGCCATAGTGCTGATTTCTGCATTTCCATGGCAACCAGTAAATTGTTTGACTTTTTGCCCAGTGTCTATCATCCAGAAGGAAACAGTTGACCCCACATCGGAGCTGATTACCTAAGAGAAAATAACATTGTAAAGAAATTACATTTAGACCCAGAGTCCACCAATTTTATTTCAATAAAAATCTCTAACTTGTGCATTTTCCCTACTGGGATCCCCCAACATAGACATTTTTGAAATGTATTTTCTTTCTTTTCGTTGAGCTGATAACATTTCAATTTCTAGGCCAGAACTGAGGTAATAAAGTCATGATTTTCTTTATGGGAAAAGAGAGGAATCTACTTCCCTTACCCACCATTCAGCTTAGTGTCTAAAGGCCATCCTGAAATCGGGTCTTACTGAAAATAAACTTATAAATCCTTACATTTAAATGAGAAAGCTGATTCTGTTAGTCATGGAGGTCCAACACTGTTTACTATATGAAAAGACACATTTTATTACATATTACTTTCCTTTTAGCATTCAGAAAAGAAAGCACTGTCAGCCATTATGGGGAAAAGTTAATTTCAGCAAATCGCCACAGCTATTGCTTCTACTTCCATTAGTCCCTTCTCCATCCTTTCTCAAGGTACCGTGTATATTTTACAGCTAGACACTGTTGTTAAGGGTCACTAAAGAGAAAGAACACAGGAAGGTTAGATATTAATCTGCATATACACCCCTAGAGGAAGGCACCAAAATAAATACTAGTAGGGATAGAATTATATATAGTAGTTCAACATTGAGAAAACTTAGCATGGCGAGTAGACTATTAAATAATTTCAGTCCTGGGCATTTAAGCACCTTTTAAAAGATTTACAGGTTAAACCACCTCACCAACAGGACTTCAGGACCTGAAGAGTGAAAACCCCACTAACTATACAAATGTGTCATGGGAAGTTGCCTGAAGCAACATTTACTTTGAGAAAATTGAAAGAATGTCTTTATCTGCTTAAGTATTGAATACCATTGTATAAATGTAAGTTCATTAAAAATATGTTGAATTTGAGTCTCTCGTTTTCATATTTAAATGGGGTAAGTTTTACGAAATGTACATTGAGTAGGGATGGAGAGCCGGCCATCATGCGGTCAAGCATTCAGTCATTCTGTGGGCACACCTGACCTCCGCTCTGTGCCCACTGCCATGATGGCAGTGGGTTCATGATCCCTGCCCTCAAGGAGTCTCTAGTCTAGGCTTGACCATGAAATTTACCTGAGAACTTTCTAAACCATGACTGCCTACCAGGCCAGAGACTCTGATTTAACTGGACTGAGGAGGGGCATCTTTCAAAGAGCTTCCCAGGTTACTTCAGAATGCAAACTGGGTTAAGAACTACTCGTCTAGATGGAGAAACAGACAAGAAACAGAAAATGTCGAGTCCTGCTGCAAGTTTAGACGGATCACCCTGGGTGCTGTGGGGGCACAGAAAGGAAGCCCTCTCCTAAGGGTGGGAGGTGGGGAATAAAAGGTGCGGAGGGATACAGGATTGAAGATAGCAACATGTATTTACTGAGTGTCGAGCCCTTTCCACTCACTGTCTCATGTGACCTTTATAAAAACTCTGAAAATAGGTGATGTTACCCCCTTCATCGACAAGTGATAAAACTGATATTCTAACTAGGTAAGTTCCATCCCCAAGTTCATAGAACGAGCTTTGAACCCTGGGCCGCCCATGACACACACGCAACGTAAGGTCTCCCTCTACTCTATCATAAGACTCCAGAGAATTAAGACTATACTTAGAAGAGAGACCTTGGATAACATTCTAAGCACGAGAAACAATAAGAAATGTAATAGAACCAGAGTGCAGATAAGGGGATAAATGGTGGAATATATCGAATGAGGGAACAAGCTGGTGATGGATATTTAAAATTCCTAACCAGCTATTTCAGAGAATAATGAGTAATGCGTATAAAGCTCCTTTTACTCAGAAAGGGTCTGTAGCTTTCACTGGATTTCATTGGTGTATGAGTGCAAATGAAATTAAGAATAATCCTAGTGTTCTTAATAAGGAGGAGAGTCATATAGCGTTTTCCATGGATTGGTTTGTGAAGACACCTTTGGCAACCGTGTGGAAAACAAACTGGAGGCTGCTGTAATAGTCTAAGTAAGAGATGCTCACCAAAGACAGTCTTGGAGGTGAGTGGACAAGAGGAGCTGGGAAAAGGGCCACCATTAAGCAACATTTATGTCTCAGCAAAGAAATGACCATGAGCACATAATCTCTCATAGCCTTTTTTTCCTGAATTCACAGTTCTGAATCTGATCATTTCTCAATTGATGTAATACTATTTTTGATACACATTTTCTCTCAGTGAAGTCAAAGTTAGCTTACATATTTAATTACCATTGTTAGACGATGGTGTAATTCTTAGAACAAATGACCTGGATCTTTGAAATAGTATGACCTCACACTTTAATCAGCACTCCAAGTAACCGTGTTTCTGTTTGTTCTGGCTTATGCGATACGCGCAGTGGGTAAGAACGCTGGTCCTGGCCAGGGTGCCTGAGTCCAAATGTCAGTTGTCCGACCTTGGGATCTTTACTTACCCTCTCTAAGCTCTAGTTTCCTCGCCCATAAACTGGACAGAATCATACTAACTACCTCAAACTGTTTCTAAGAGGTTTCAATAAGCTAATATTTGTAAAACACAGTGCATGGCATACAATAAACTAGCCTTAAAAATTAGCTAGCGTTACTATTCCATCTAAGTTTTATTTGTCTAAAATTTATTTGGGCTGATACCACTTTTTATATCAATTTAACAAAAGTATTTAATCAATTTAACAAAAGCATTTAATATCATGCTTTCTTCCAGCCATGACAGGGAATTATAATTTTAGAAATCAGATTTATACATGTAGATTAAGATTTCAAATTATATCTTACTTGTGAATATTTCTCATAATTGCTTAGGAATTTTAATTGTATTCATTAAAGACAAAACCATGGAAACATATAATTTTCTAAGCATGAGAAAATTTTGATAGTGGTCTCCTAAGAAATGGTTAAAGTTTATGAAGAATTTTATTATTTCTATTCAAAAAGCAATTATAGAGCATCTATTACATGCTAAACAGTTCAGTCCTAAAAGATAAGCATTTGCTGGCAGAAATGGAAAGATCAGAATAAAATACGGTTATATTAAAAGGAAAAAAAAAACAGACTGGCTTACTTGTTCAGGACCGGCTCCAGCCACATTACAAAACATCTAATCATCTACACCAATTTATCTGATGGAGACGTTCAATCAAAAAACATGAATAACATTCACTTTTTGCTGCTTCTCACTCTCCCTCATTTTGCCCGCCTGCCTGAGCTCCAACATACTATTCATCAGTTTTCAGCACCTTTCTGTGCTCATGGAACACTTTCTCATGAAATCTGAATTAATAATGGCAACAGTATATAATCAGTCGTATTTCATTTTATGGCAATCTGCCTTACAGTGCAGGCTTTACAGAAACAATGTGCTGAAAAACTTGGACTGACTATGTCACAACACACAACGAGTATTAAGAATCTACAGTCACTATGACACTGTCAGAACTCAAGAACAACAAAGCAGGTGAAAGGACTTTCCAAGTTTGGTGAGAGAGGCGTGCATGTAACATCCCTTGGAAGATGAAGGAAGTGGTGTGACTGCAAAACGGAGGCGACTTTATTTTTAGCAAGCTGTTTGTGTTGGTAATAAAGCCCAGGAAGAAGTATTGGCATCACATTTATATGCCACATTTTGATGATATCAAATCTCTTTAAGTCTCCACTTCATTCCTGGCTGCCGCTCAGCGATGAGACATCAGCCAATGCGGGCAGGGCCCTGGCAGCTTGCAGGGCAGAAATGGCCCTGTTTCTATAACCGCACTCCTTTGCATTGGGCCTCCTGAACAAATCCTTGTTCTGGCGGAAGTACGCTCCACCTGCTGTACCCGAGTTAATAACTGTTTAGGAATATATGGGTCTTTTTATCTCTCCCATCTGAGGCTGTCACAGCCAATCAGACAATGCTAAGAGATGTGACACTGTATCCATTTCCCCTAATTGTCTTCTTGCTATTGCAACAACAGTAGGCACCTTAGCTGTCTTTCACACACATCCCAAGTCCGAGGTCTAAGCAAGAAGAGGAATAAAAATTACAGCAGGGGATGTCACTGGCTACCAAGGGATCAGGACATTTGACTTAATTGCTGTTTTATATATACATATTTTTAGTCAGTGCTATTTATGCTCCTTTAATATAAAACAGATTGCCTCCTTTATTTCTAATTTTCATCAAACCTCTGGAAGTTACATCTCAGTAAGTGGTGAGGTAAGGAGAATGATAACATCTTAGAGTATTGATACAAAGGATTCAAATTCTTTAAGGCACTCATTCTCCATTAATAAATCTTATTTATTGGCTATCACCTCTTCTTAAACTAATTTGTAATTTGCTCTTTCATATTCATTCCTCAAATTTATGGAACACCTATAACATGCAAGGCACAAGATCTAGACATTAGGGATACAGTAGTGAAAATTTCCTGCCCTTCTATCCGGTGGGAGAAGCAGGGGAGCACGAACCCAATTAGAAAAAAGATAAAATGAATTGTTATACATGTATATACATAAAATGGTGAGCATTATGAAAAACTATATAACTCAGAAGTAGATAAAAGTCATTTGGGAATTAATGGAAAATTGGGGGAGTCATTTGAGGAAAGACATGACTGAGGGGAAGGATGAAGCCATGGAGATACTTAAGTGAAGAAAGTTCCAGGCAAAGGAAACAGTGAAGCAAAGGCCCTGAGGCAAAGTGTCCTTGGCACATTCAAGGACTGGCAGGAAGGGTAGCAAGGCAAAGGCAGAATGAGGGGAGGGGCCGTGGGCTGTGACCATCTGTGGCCATTGTGCAGGCCTTCCAAACACTCCCGAGGTCACCAGACACCCACAGTAAACAGGGCACAAAGTCAGAAAATTATCATTTCCCCTTTTTTTAACTAATAATATATACCTTTTACCCTTGTGTTGTGAGTAATCAATTAGTCCCTGAGCCCCACCCACCCTGTTCACCACTGATTCGTATCTCTCGTGAATAAATTGAGCGATTATGCCCATGAGACCTCTTGTCTGTTCTGATACAGTCTTCCCTATAAGTCAGGCCACTTTGCAGTGGCCTCTGCTGCCCAGACACCAACAAATGACACAGAGCACACACAAATATGACATGCCGCTAAACAAGGTTTCATTCGCACAGTTATGCACGTGGGATGAATAATGAATACAACGTCATTAATATCAGTGTATAAGAGGGCAATGAACCTGAAAGTCCCAAGAGTCCAAGTCTGGCGGTGGTCCCTCAGATCCAGGAGCCGGTGGAGATGGTCAGAGTCTTGCAAGGCAGAATCTCAAGGTCAGGAGATCAATGTAAAGCACTGAGAACTCTGACTCTAACCCCCACTACTTCCTTCATTATAAAAAAAAAAGATCTGAGAAAAAACTCCTTCAGAAAATAGCTGAGACTGCATTGGACTCCCAGGTTCCCATTCTGCATGTTTGGAATTCCTCAGACCATCCTAAAAACGAGTAAAAAGCTGAACAAACTGAAAACCAACAACTTTTCTTAGATCAATATAAGAAATGAGGTCACAGGGCAAATCACTGCCCCTTAAGTCAGAAGGACCAACAAGCAAATAAACAAAGTCACAACTTATCACAGCAGAACTCCGGAACTGAAAGCTCTGGGCAGCAGGGCCGAGACACGAAAACCTGACTGCAATTGAGAAACACCGGAGGCTGCAAGCAGACAAATCTGAGAGTCAAAACCCCAGGGGAACCAGTCACTGGGGAACCCCACAATTTTCTAAATTTTATTTTGAGGACATCCACCATGTTCTTACTGTAAATATTGAAAAAAAAATCCTCTTATATTCCTGGCAGGGGCAGGAGAAAGAAACAATTTCTTAATATGTCAGAGTACTCCATTCATCCTAACAAGGTCGCCTTCAGGAGAAACTGTTTAACCAGAACCTAACCTGTGAAGGTTTTATCAGAAGCTAACTGACCCAGAGCAGGGAAATAACAAATTCTAGATGCCGCTCACCTTCCTTTCTACCTAAGGAGGAGGAAGGGACAACTGAGGAGGGGACATAAGCTTATATGTGGTCACAGTCCAGTGGCACAGGCTCACTAAAGCACTGAGACCGAATCACAGGACTCTAGAAGGCTTCACTCCCCCCACACCTCGTCACCACATTTCCAAAGGCCTACTGAAAGAAGTTGCTTTTACTCAGTACATCATGTCCAACTATGAAAAAAATACAAAACACACTAAATGACTAGACATACGATTTGAGGATACAGAGCAAATATCAGGCTCAGACATGGCAGGGATGCTGGAATTATCTGGTCAGGAAATTAAAATAACTCTGATTAATATGCTGAGAGCTCTAACGGGTAAAGTAGACAGCACTGATTCTAAGCTGCTTCTAAAGATGGTACAGAGAGGCCAGACCCAGATGAGCCAGCCCGATACTGCAGGAGGAGAACAAAATCAGGCACTGACACGACCCAACTTCATGACGTACTACAAAGCTGCAATAATCAAGACCGGGTGGTGTTGGCAAAAGAGGACATGATAGATCACTGGAGCAGAATAGAGAGACCAAAAATAGAACCACACAAATGTAATCAACTGATCTTCGCAAAGAAGCAAAGCAATACGATGGATAAAAGATAGTCCTTTCCACAAATGGTGCTGGACATCCACATGTTCAAAAAACTGAATGGAGATACAGACCGCATAGCCTTCAGGAAATCTAATTCAGAATGGATCACAGACCCACATTTCAAACAAAAATACTATAAATCTCAAAGAAAATAACATAGGAGAAAATTTAAATGATCTTTGGCTTTGCAATGACTTTTTAGACAAAACACTAAGGGTATAGTCCATGAATGAAATAATTTATACACTGGACTGCATCACATTTAAAAATCTCTGCTCTGCTCTGCAACACACGCTGCCAAGAGAATGAAAAGACAATCCACAGACTGAAAAAATATATATTTGTAAAAGACATATTCTTGAGGTATTATCATGTAAAGTACACAAAGAACTCTTAAAATTCAACAGTGAGAAACTAAAGAACCCACTTTAAAATGGGCCAATGATGTTAACAGACCCACTAAAGAAAATAAACAAATGGCAAATAATATAGGAAAAGACGCTCCACATCTATGTCATCGAGAAGCAGCAGCGTGAAACAGTAACATGCTAGTGCACTTGGAAAGACGTAAATCTGGAACACCGACAGCACCAAGTGCCGGCAAAGGTGTGGGGCTCTGGGACCATTACTTCATTGCTGAAATGAAAGCAAAACAGTGCAGTCCCTTTAGAAGGCAATAGGCAATTTTTTACAAAACTAAGCACATTCTTATCATGCAATCCCACAATCAGGCTCCTTGAAATTTACTCCAAAGAGTTGAAAACTTATGTCCACACAAGTGCCTGCACACAGATGGTTAGCAGCTTTATTCATTTTTGCCATATTCAAAAGCAACCAAGACATCCTTCAGTAGGTGAGTGAATAAATAAACTGTGGTACATCCATACAGTGAAATATTATTTACTGCTAAAAACAGAGCTTCCAAGCCATTAAAATATAGAGAGGAAATGTAATAAGTGCACAGTGCATATTATTGAGTGAAAGAAACCAATCTGAAAAGGGTATGTGCTGAACGAGTCCAACTATGGCACATTCTGGAAAGGGCAAAACTACGCAGGCAATAAAAATGTCAGTGGTTGCCCAGCTTTGCAGGAGGAAGGTGGGAAGACAAGGTGGAACACAGGAATTGTTAGGGCAGTGAAATTACTCCACATGACACTATAATGGTGGATACATGTTCTCACATATCTGTCTAAACTCCGGGTGTATAACACCAGCTGTGACCCTTAGTGCACACTGGTAACACTTGGTGATGAGGATAGGCCAATACAAGTGCATCAGTTGTAACAAATGTACCACTCTGGTGGAGAATGTGAGCAATGGGGCGGGGAGGGGGCTGTGCATGTGTGGGGACAGAGGGTACTGGATATTTCTGACCCTTCTTACCAATTTTACCGTAAACCTAAAAATGCTCTTAAAACAAAAAGCTGAGACTGTGATGACTAGAGAGGCTGAGGAGAGGGTCCTGCTGATAGGTTTAATGCCGCTTTTATGGAGAAGATTTGACAATATCTTTCAAGGTTACTGACATAAATAGTTTCTGACCAGTGCTAGGAATTTATTCCATAGATATTTCCTCTCCTGTGCCCAAATTTGTGTGTTCAAGGTTAAAAACTACTACACTACTTGCAATTAAAAAGTCAGAATTAACCTAAACGCCTGTAAGAAGTGATTAACACAAGTTCGGCAGACCCCTGTAATGGAGCACCATGGGTTGTGGGAAAAAGGAAAGAGCGTGACTTAGATAATGAGATAAAATGACCTTTAAGCTGTATCACTAGGTGAAACGTCAATGCACAGAGCAGTGTTTCTGTGCATATAACATGCCACCATTTGTGCAAACAGCATTTAAAATAACATGCTCTTAAAATTAATAATTATATATATTTGAACGTGAGTATGCATATTTACGTGGGTTTGACTAGAAAAGCCCTGGATGGGGGCTTATGAAACCCATAAAACTGGTTGCCTCCAGGGCAGAAAGCTGAGTAGGTAGACACAGGGATGAGAGGAAACTTTCACTGTGTATTCTTTTGTTCTTTTGAGTTTTGTGACACTGAAGCGTATTATTCCTTCCCAGCTAATCACATTTAACCGAGCATGTGTGTGTATGCTTGTGCAAGTGAGTGTGCATACAGTTTTTGGTGACCAAACCTGGTGTAACCTGTGCATATAGGTTTTAAGGACCTTAAAACTAAGGCGCCTCCCAGGTCTCCATCTACTGATCAGTCCTCACAGGCTCAGGACTGACGGGACACCGAGAGAAGCTTTAAGTTGGCTCGTGGAGAAAAGCCGTGTTAACACAACGGAAGTCAGTTGGAGGCCAGCAATAAGGTAGGCAAGTGTTTGTCTAGTTCTGATCAAAAGACAACTCACTGATTTTGCCTTAGATACAGAGGTACAGTGCCTTGTAAGGTGAAGATCAGTTTCCCTCATTTGTCGGCTTACCTTTTCTCAGATTTTATCGTTTCCAAGGGAACTACCAGTTGAATTATTTAGATTCTCAACAATCACAGTTCCCCAAAATAATGATGCATAGAAAAGAAGACAGGAGAAGCAGTTACCAAAAAAGTATACCCCAGCCTCACTTTTAATGAACGTTACGGTGTTATGTTTCATGTGACAGTGTGAGAGGGAGAGTCGGTCTTCCAGGGACAGTAGCACTCTGGACCATGTGAGAAAGGTCCAGACTTCAAACCGCCAGAGCCCACATCCCGTGACAGGCTATGAAACCCACCAAGGGTCCCAGGGCCCTGCTGGAGGAAGCCAGCCAGCACATGTCTCTTTATGTGACCATGGGTGTGATTGATGTGTTTACTCTTAGAGGGTGGATAAATGGTAAGATTATGAGAAGCAATTTGTGTATCAAATTATATACTATGCATATATTTTAACCTAGAGAGTCATTTCTACGATTTTACCCTAGAGAACTAAACTCATGAGCATGAATACAGTTATGCACAAAAAAAATTGGAATGGAAAAATTCTCATCAAGGCAAATTGCTCAGTAAATGATGATACATACCTACACTGGGATATGTGCTGCCTTTTAAAAATGATGACATAAATCTACATTCAGGTACAAGGAAATGGATTTCAATCTATTATTGAATAAAAAGCAGATTACTGAACCATATTTGTGTAAAATACTTTATGCACAGAGAGATATTTAGAACATGATGATATTTAGTTTTTTATTTGAGTTTTACTGCATTGTTTTAATTTCTTAGGAGCATGTAGTATTTTACAAAAATTAAGTTATTTCAATAACAAAAATAGTTGAATATTGTCTTTCAAAACTTGATGACACCTAAATGCTCAGCCAAACTACATGTGTGCCCAAAGTGCAAACCAAAATGAAATATTATGTATTTTACAAAAACACATTAACCTGCATCATTAGGATGAGAGCCACATTAACAACTCCGAAACTTCATTCATTCATGTTTACATCTACAAATATGGTTTTTAAAGTTGCCTAAAACTCATGGGTTTTTAAGAAACTCTTTATTTAAGAACTCAGTGCAAAGACATTTTATTAGAACTGCCTCCAGGATATTGAGTTACTTGGATTCTTTCAAAATCAGGCATTCCAGGGACTCCCTCATCCTGTCTCAACTTGTTCGTTCGGCCACTGGCTGTGAGGGCAAGCTTTGCAAGGCGAAATGAATCATGTGGTTCTTTCTGAGAGGCTTTGCATGGCTTACCATCACTTCCTTAGATTAGGATGCCAGAGTACCAAAAGTCAGAAAGATAAAGAAAATTCACAAAAATGTGCCAAGATGCTTTTATGTAGGGATTGTGTTAGGTCTCCACAGAAGTCAAATAGAATTAAGTAATACTAAAGTGTCAGTGACATGTTGAAATGACAGCAGAAGAAAGGCTCTTCATTAGTTTCAGACAAATAAAAAGTCTTCAAAAGAGACACCAGACCAGATAACTAAAGAGCAAGCCTCAGTGGACTGAAAACCACAGGTTTCATTTGAACTTGGAATGAGAAATGGCAATCATTGACCAAACCTAGCAACTGAGCATCTATTCGGCACTCTGAAGAATGTTAAGAGTTGTTGGGAAATACAGGAGTGAAGATGAGGATCCTTCTCCTACACCAAACACATAGGAGGAGAGAGAAAATGAGCGAAGCGTTGAACTAGAAAACAACTGCAAATATGGCCGATGCTCAGAAAGGGCTGAGATAAGTGTGCCCGGGGCTGCCCCTGGGGCCTTTGGGACCGGAGAGGACCAGAGACGAGCTCTAGAACTAAAAGTTTATGTGCAGGAACTGCAATGGCTGAGAGGAGACAGGACAAACAACTTCCTAACCTCTGGGAATTTCTGAACAGAACTGGGGTAGGCACGAAGCCCAGTTCAGGGTCCCCTCCATCTTCCTAACGTTCCTTAAGATCTGCTTCCTCATGACACACGGCTAAAGAAAGATTAAAAAATATGAAGAAGTTAACAGGCCAAAGAGGTGTCATAAAGCATTGACATTCAACCTGAGAAATACAGGGGACCCTAGGGAGCCTCGTGAGGGCTGGCTGCTTGAGAGGAAGGAGCTGGTTCCGAAAGGCAGCCGTACAAGGAACGCCCGTGAGATCCACCATTACCACTATCGTGTCTCCGCCCCTGAAAGCACACATATTTTTAAAAGTTAGTAACTTGAAACTTAGGAGTGGTAAGTAATCTGCCCAACATTTGAACTCTGATTCCTCTAACCCAGAGGTTCTTAAAACTTTTGCTCTTGGGGTGCCTTTACACTCTTAGAATTTTTGAAGAATTCAAATAGCTTTTATGCATATGGAAGACTAGATAGATAGATAGGTAGATAGATAGACACATACATACATACATACATATATATATATATAGAAGAGGTCATTTACATGGTCAGAAATTTAAAGCGAGAATTTGTTAAAACACAGGAGTGCAAAAGCACACAGTCCTTTGGACACCCCGGCAATGATGTCATCGCTCACCACGCAGCCTCGAGAAAACTCCACTCTACACTGACAAGACCATGAGAGTGAACATTGATATTATGATGAGAGTAGTTTTGATCCCACAGATTCCCTGAGTCCCCTGGGGTCTGCGATCGCTCTGAGAATTAGTGTTTTAACGCCAAGTCAATACATAAAAACTTTTTCAAGACCGGACGGTGACACCTTCAGTGACTGACCTTCACAGTCCCTAAGCTCCCTTTACTGCTTCGACTCCCACACCTGCCAAGGGCTCCCAAACTGGCCACTGCAGCACAAACCCTCTCCCCGTAAATGCACTGTGAGTAATCCAGCCTCTTGACAGGTGCTCACGTTGTATTTGCTGTCTGAAACTATTTCCTTCTCCTTTGAAGGATTCTCACTCCAGCGTCCAGGCTCTGCTGAAATGCCACTCAGCCCAGCCCCAGGCGGAATTGATCACTTTCCATGAGCATCACTTTGCTCGTTCCTCTACCTCATTATACTCAGTTCCACGGCTGCCCCGGGAGCTGGTAATGTTTCTCACCCCACAATCCTGCCCTGAGGACGCACAGAGCAATAAGCACCGGGAAGACACCCTGGGCCTGCCTGTAAAGACTGAGTCTCCCTCAGCCCTGGCTCCTGGTATTCCTTCAAAACTATTTTGTTTGCTTTGTCTAATTATCCTAAAATAATAAATATCACTGGTTGATGATGCTGTGGGTGATACTATTTTCTTTTACTTGACTGCCAATGCATTTTTATACATATAAACATAATACAATGTTAAGTGTTTCTTTATAGCTTAGCAGCTAATAGTTAGGAAGCATTTACGTATGTGGTACACAGCCCGATGTATTTTATGTAATATTAATGCTTTTAATTATTCATACTATTAAGAGCAAAAATGAAGAGGTATGAGTAGTCAACTCAATTGTACAGTGATTCTTCCTATATCATATACCATATGTGCATATGCTTTTTTTAAATATGTGTGTATTCTATTGTCGCCTATGACTTGCATATATTTGTGTTATCTTGGCTTTATCTTCACATCCTAAAGGGACGAGTCCAGATCTGCTTTGTGGCTTATTTCCTGAATTCCTCAGGGAATGTTGCTCATCTTATGGCCAGGCAACAGAGGATCTTAACATCTAAGCACAAACTTAGCTTTCTAACTTTGCAGATCTCAATTAACAAAATGTTCTCCTGGAAACAAATGCATTGCTCAGTGGCCACCCGGGAGCCATATGAACTGGTTGCCTTCATAAAGTTCAGTAAAACATTTATGGTGGAACAATTCCCACAGATGGAATTCAAAATGGATTGCTTTGTAAAGGATTTTTATCTCCTAGAATAATCAGAAAACAGAATGCTTGAAATAGTGACATGACACCATACTCATTACTAGCAAAGAGCTTTCCGCCCCTTGCACAAAATCCGAACTACTCATGTCTGTGTGACTGCAGAAGCTTCTCCGGAAGGGAAGGCAAGAAAGGGTTGGAGTTATTGTTTAACCGGCTGCAAGCTGGATACTGGCAATCTCCTGGGCTCCTGCTGTGCCGTCACAATCATACCTGAGGCGAGCATGGCAGCAGACAGGTGCCTGCTCCCTCCTTGATACCCCCAGACTGGCCCTCCCTGTCCTCGAGGAAGGCCTGTGCTCTGGGCGGCATCTCTGCTCCAGAAGAGCCAGCGTCTTCATTGACATGCAGGTAGCGCTCCCACCAACAAAGGCTGCAGAGCTTCATTAAAGTGGTGGGGAGACAAACAGCACTCATGCTGCATACCAAGTGGCACCACGTTTAACGGAATCATTTTATTATGAATACATTCCGGGCTGCCACTGTGAGCCACTGGTGTAAAATATGCTGGCAAAATGGATCTCTGCTAATTACATTTCATGAATATTTCAGAACTTTCCACAGGGATACAGGAAGATGGTGTTATAAAAGAAAATTTTACAACCTGGTTCACTTGCACTCACCATCAAGACCCAAGCTAGCAGCTAAGCGAGATGAGTTCGATCATGTTACACGTTGTGTTTGTTTCAGCTGGAATATTGTCGTTTCTTATAACTCTCAGTGCTGCAGTGGCCACTGGTTGAAATGAAATCAGCTTCAAACCCACCTGAACACACATTACGGTGGAAAAGCCCATGCCTACTAACTCATTGATTTCCCGTATTTCCTTTTCTATATTTGTCCTCAGTGACTTCAGACGGAATTAAGGAAACGAGCCTCTGGAGATGGGGACATGTGGGCAGAGTGAACGGAGAGCCTCATTACCTGCTTCAAGACTGAATTGTAAAGGACACACGTGACCGCGTTCTTATGGCTCTTCACCCTCTTGCTGGCTTCCCGTTCCATTGCCAACAGTGCCAGCTGGTGATTAAACGAGAGGAAAAGGCGACCGCGGGCTTCATCGAAGTGGAAGAGGCATCTGAAGTCCTGACCTCTGGGGAAGGAACACACTACCCTCTGGATGGAGAGCTGGTGCTGAATATCCCAGAGTCTCAAGACCTGGAGGGAGAGTGGTAAAGTCACACAAATAAGTCAAGAACAATTCTAATTTTTCAGCCAATATTTTTCTGCCTCATCCTCGTCCCCAAGCTGACAGTTGTGTCCTCCATGGTGCTCTAACTGTTCACACTCCTGTCACAGCGCAGGCTGCTTTTCCCTCGTCCCTCTGAACACCCCATCGACTGTGGTCTCCTAGAGGGAAGGGAAGGGATTGTGCTGTGTCTCGGCCGCGGAGAAGTGCCTGGCATGCAGTGGGGGCTGGTGGTGGGCAGGCTAATAATCCCCAGAGACGCTCATGCCTTACCCCCGGAATGTGTGACTATATCATCTTGCAAAGAAAAGGGGATTTCATAGATGTGATAAATTAATGACCTTGAGATGGAGAGATTACCTGGATGATTTGGGTGAGTTCAAGGTAATCACAAGGGAGCTGACTCTGAACTTGGAGGAAGAGAGCCTCGAGCCAAGGAATCTAGAAATAGCAAGGAACCCTTCTGCCCCAGAGCCTCCAGAAAGGAGAGCCATACCAACGCCTTGATATTAACCCAGAACACAAAATAGTTTTGTACTATTTCAAGCCAAGTCTGGTTATTTGTCAAAGTAGCAATAGAAAAATAATACAGTCTCTCTCTCTCTCTTTCATGTACACACACACACACATATACATATGTACATATATGTAAAAGAAATGGTATTAAATGATGTCAAGTTCAAATAATCCACAGATACTAAACTCCTACTCAAGCACAATCAAGACACAAAGCTAGAATAAGACAAACTAAGAAAAAATGTAAAGAGCAGCTTTGCAGCTGCAGGTGTTGCTGCTGTGAGTGATGGCACAGAATTAACACAGGCGAGTGAGGGAAACTGAGTCAAAATGAAGACAGTGAAGAACCCGCCCAAAGGGGACTATCAGACAAGCTCTAGGGCCAGACTTCTTGGGTTCTAATTTTGGCTCTGTACCTCACTGCCAATTTATTCTACATGGTTACTCATCCAATTGCAGCTCTCATGTAATCTACAATGCTATTTATGAGAATTTTTCAAGTATTTTTCAGAAATAATTATGCTTGATGTGCCAGGGTAACCCCTCCGCCCACTCATAACAAACACGTATAAGAAACTTAAACGGACCTAATCAATTCTTAAATGGCATTACCAGTCCTTCCAACCATTACCAAGAAAATACAAGGCGGGGCAAAAGTAGACTTACAGATGTGTATATAGAAAATAATGTAATAATTAATAAATAAAATAAAAATAAACATGCTGTGCCACAACTTCTGCCCTACATTACATATCTATAAAATAGATTGATTTTCTTGGCAAGAATTCTTTATTAAAGACCTTATTCTGGCTCTTAATCATTATTAAATTATTTTTATTTAAAATATTCTGGAAGCTCTTCAGAAAATGTTTATCCTCAGAAATACAGATTCTACAATAACCAAGACTTGCCTTTGAAGTTCAATGTGTTCTAACTATAAATAGAATTAATAAACTGTTCTTTGAATGTTAAAGCCATGAGATAAGACACAGCTAGATCATTTTCAGACACTCATATTAATTAGGATAGTCTTGCTCTCATTGTCCAAAATCCTGTCTTACTTAGTATGGACTCTGTTCTAAAATATAAAAATTAATTTCATGTCAGAATAATAATCAGGGCCATAAACGAGTATAGATTAACAATAACTCAACAGTATTAATGGACTATAATTCTCTCAAAATCATTTTCCACTGTGCTGTTCAAATAATTTATATTGGCTTTAATATTTCATTGACATTTAGTCATATAAATTAAATAAAAATATAAAATAGATAAGTAATAACCTCTCTTGTCTATGACAGGTTACTTCTTGCTATTAGAAATTAAAATTAGAATTTTTTTTTATCAGAATGTGTGTATTTGTTCTTAAAATACATGTTATTGTCTTGCTCTCCTTTATCGGGAGAACTCTTTTCAATTAATGATCCCACTGAGTCCACTTCCTATCTTTAGTTCTTAAATTTTTCTCCTTGCAGAGAATCAAAGCAACAGCACTGAAAATCTGCCATCGATGCATGCAACAGTGTTCCAGCATTCGCTAGACATCATGCCATGGTATGTGGCCCCCCCATTAGCTTTCCAACTTTCCCTGCACCACCACCTTCTATACCAGTAGTTTTAACCTTGATCTTAAAAACACCTGTGGTGCTTTAGAAATTGCCTATGCTTGGGTCCTCTTCCCAGGGCAATTAAATTAGAATCTTTTTAATTTCCCAAGTATTTCCTTTGTATTATACCTTAACCGCTCTACTTGGTTCTAAGGTCAAAGCTAATCTCCTTAAATGAGAAACCTTAAATCTCAGCTTAATCAGTAATATTATGTGGTTTGGCTTTAAACCAAATAGCTGTACATCTCTTCTTTCTTAATTAGTCTATATCCTTTTAATCATGAAAATATCTCACATTAATTAAGTTTTATTAATCCGGTCCTTTGACAAATGTCACTTAAATATTTACTTAATATTGGTGAATCCTGGGTTTTCTTCTTTTATCATCAAGTTGACTTTTGGAAAAGAATTAGGCCACAGTTCAGAAAGGACTATACTTAATATCAATTTTTATTCTATATATCCTAGAGATGTTTTCTTTATTCTTAGGAGGAAAAATACATAAATTGACAAATACCTAAGCTTAAAAATGACAATTAAATAATTGTTGTTTTTAAAATATTTTCTACAAATTTTCATCTCAACTGTACTATTTCTATTTGCCTCATGATAACTACTAAGAACCCAGGACGTTTGCCCACACTCAGACTTACTAAGTGAAGTCCCTAAAATGCCATGCTTTAGGGCACTCGACTTTCTCTTCATTTTATATTAGGAGGAATAAGTGTCCAAGCTTATGATTTTATTATACGAAGGTAAAATTTAGCTATTCCCATAAAGATGATGGCATTTTTTCCGCTTAGTCTTCATCTTTTTTTCAAGACAGCTGTTAGCTGTTGAAAAAGCTGAATAATGCAAATACTGTATTGCTTACATACACTAGAACTAGAAACCAGTTTACTGAGACTCCAGACATCCAGATCCTAGTTTTATACTACTCAGGTTTATCAGCTTAGACATGGGATGTTACCTCTCTACTCCCTCACCTTTCTACCCACTGGGCCTCTGCCTGCTCTGAAGTTTTGTCAATTTAGTCTTGAATGTACTGAAATGTCCAGCCCAGTATCTACAGATTCCAAAATAACAACACTTCAAACAAACTCAGGCAGGCGCATCAGCAAGACTGACTAAAGAAATGGACATCACCATGTTTTCAGTCTAGTTCTCCTGAAGAATCTCTCCTTGCTTTCTGCCAGAGATGGACAGAATCATTTCACACAGGCTACATAATAAAAGTACAACAAACAGCCTTGACCATGTATGGCTCAGTTGGTTGGATGTTATCCTGAAAAATGAAAGGGTGCTGGTTTGATTCCTGGTCAGAGCACGTGCCTGGGTTGCCAGTTTGAACCCTGAACAGGGCAAATAGGAGAGGCAATCAATCAATATTTCTCTCTCACATCGATGCTTCTCTCCTTTTTTCCCTCCCTCCCTTCCATTCTCTCTAAAAATAAATAAAATATTTAAAAAACTATAACAAATAAATAATTAGTAAATAAAGAAGTACATAAATAAAATTGTCTATTATTTCCTTCTAAGCTACTGTTAGTATAATATTAAGTGAGCAAAATGAAAAAAGAAAGGAAGAAATTTAAAGTGTTTAGGTTTGTCAAAACAAAGAAATTCAAAGTGTTAAATATAGTTCTATAAGTACCACACTTATAAATGGATAACTTCATAGATAAGAGAGGTTATGAATAGATGTACGGATAAAGAATCTATGCTTAGCACAGTTTTTGAAGCCGAGTCAAGATTACTTACATATCGGCATCATGTCCAAGTATAATCCAAAGTAGTTAGGGAAAAAGAAATCCTAATTTCCTAATAATAATATAGGAGTGAGGGAAAAGTAGAAGACAGACTCAGCTGACTATGGAAATGAGACTTGTTTGGTTTCATCAAATATTTATTACTAATTCCTGCCATCCTGTAGGGGATGGATATGAAACAAAAATAGAGAGAGAGAGAGAATATACATCACTAGGGGGATCTGAGGGTAACAGCGCAGCCGCTCAGATCCCCAGGGGTAATCCCCGAACATGGATATAGCCTACTTGCAGGTAATAAGATAACAGGAACTGGAGCATTGGCTCTCCTGAATACACCTTTATGTGTTAACAAGTCTTTTTATCTCGAATGAAGCCTTCAGATAATCCACAAAAGCATAACCAGTGAGTACTTAAAGTAATTTTGTTTGACATGATATGTGCTGACAAAATGTCTCAGCTAACATTTTTATCTTAAAGTCATATACCAAATCTTCCTTTAAAAATATTGTCACCGCTTTCCCAATATTTAAGTCAAACAAGGTATTAGTCACAAATTAAAATCTTCTCTTGTGCTATCCATGTTTAAATTGTTGTCATAACCATTATTCTTCTATTTTTTGTTCATTCTTTTCAACAAAAATGAAAGGAGACATACAGCTCTAAGGCTCAGATTTTTATGATTTGTCTGTTTGTGTATTCTGCCATTGACATTGAAAAACTCAAAATGTTTTCTAACATTATGAATTGTTCTGCAGAAATCTCACTGACTTCCCAGTTTATATTTGGCAGTAAATCTAATTCCAACATTTTATTTCAGGGATTTTCTTTTTTAGAACAAAAGTTCAGTAAGGGAATTTTAAAATTTTGATTAAATTGTTTTTTTGTTGTTGTTGTTGTTGTTTGCCATTCTCATTACTTATACAACACTAAAAACAGTTAACAGAATTTTTGCTGGTCTCTAAAAAATATTCTAACTTTGCTTTTCAAAGATCACAGTTCCTCTTTTATTTTACAAAGTAAATTTTAACATTTTAAGTTTCTTTCTTCTTTAAGCTACTTAATATTTATACTAACAACAGTTTGGAAGAACAAAGGAACTCTGGTTCCAGTATCACTGCTGAGTAGGGTTTTGGAGGGGGCCTTCTGGCTTCAAAGAAGCACAGCTCTGAATAAAACATGACTACGGCCTTGCTAGGCCTTCAGGGAGTGGGGACAAGCTTCACTGTTCTAAAAGAAGAAAGAGACGAAAAATAAATAAAAAATTTCAGATGGATACACTGAACAGTAGGCATAAAAGCAGAGACTACAACCAGGAGCCTAAGCCCTGGACAAGCAGCAAGGTGGAGGCAATGAGGCGAGGCTTTTCGATTACACTGGACAATGGGAAGCGGGAGGCAGTAGCCTCAGGGCAGAGTTTTCCTCATTTCCACAATGCAAAAACACACACCAATCTCCTTTGGAGGAAAGTATCTTCAACTTAGTTCCTAGGAATGCCTATAGTTTAACAACAGCAAATAAACCAAGGAAACAATGAAAGATAACCAAGCATTAGAGGGAACAAGTCACCCCAAGGGAGAATCACCAAAACAGCAAATATCAGATGTGAATCACCTGGACTCCAGATATTGGAATTATTGGATAAAGAATGTAAAATAATACAATGTTAAACAACCGAAAGTCAAAACCCCCAAAATGAACAAACAATGAAAGACTATTCAAAATTGTCAAGCAGTTTTAAAATGTTATAGGAAAATAAAACCATGTTAAAATTATTAAATAAATAAAATCTTAAAAAAAAAAAAAAAAAAAGCCCTGGCTGGCGTAGCTCAGTGGATTGAGCGTGGGCTGCAAACCAAAGGGTCGAAGGTTCAATTCCCAGTCAGGGCACGTGCTGGGTTGCGGGCCAGGTCCCCAGTGCGGGCCACGTCAGAGGCAACCACACACTGATGTTTCGCTCTCTCTCTTTCTTCCTCCCTTCCCCTCTCCAAAAGTAAATAAATAAAATCTTTAAAAAAAAAGAAAAGAAAACTATGTTAAAATTAAAAACTTAATGTATGGGTTATACAGAAAGTAGACATATCCCTCATTAGAAATACAGCTCTTAAAGTTAAGAATATACATGATAAGTGTGTCTCCTAAAATATGAAGGAAAAACCTGAACAAAGAAGAGGAAACAAATTTGTGCATATCTTTTTTTCTGAGCAACAGCTAAAAGTAGGAATAAATGGGTAAGTACAGGATATGCTTTCTTAATGTGGTAAAGATGTTAAATATCAAATTCAATGAAATTCCATTTATATACTAATATGGCTTATTGGTCCTAAAATTTACTTGGAAGGATAAAATGGCAGACGATATTAAAACTGAAAAAGAGAAACAAGAAGTAGGAGTTGCCCTACCAGATATTAAAACAGACAATAAAGCTATGCGGGTTAAAAGGCAGTAAATTAGTGTCAAAAAAGACAAGTAGACTAATGGAATAAATAAACCATCTAGAGATAAATGGGTGTATATACAGCAATTCAAATGATGAAAACAATAGCATTTCAAACCAGTGAGAAAAACAAACTATTCAAAAATAATCTTGGATATCTATTTGTAGAAAATAAAAACTTTACACAAAAAGATGACAAAATTAAATGCAAACCCCCACCCTACAATATGAAAAGTATCAGCAGAAAATAAAACAGAGTATTTTTATAAGTAAGAGGTGTGGATGACATTCCTAAGCTAGATGCATAATGCAGAGCCATAAAGAAAATCATTCTTAGACTCAGCTTTAGAAAAAATTAAAAATGTTTTAATGACAGAAATTACATAAACAAAGATATGTATGCTCGAGAGACATATCTAAATCCTATATAATAAAGAGTATTCAAAATATTTTTAAAAGCAAATTAGTAAGAAAAAGGCAAGTCTAGTTACTAAGATAAAGAGCATGATCAGATAATGCACCAAAAGGAAAAATATATAAATGGCCAATAAATATTTGAAAAAAAATTTACCCTAAGTTTTGTCATCAGAGTCACAAAATGGTGAACAAATATTGGTATCTACTATTGATAAGAACTTGGGGAAATGATGACCCTGAAGAGTATTCTAATTAGTGCAACATTTCAGAGTTAAAATCACCAATATTTATGAAAATTCTTTAAGAAGTACATCCTCTTTGACCCTATACATAGTATAACTGCTAGAAACTTACCACAAAGAAATTTACTTATAAAATGTTAATGGTGTATATGTGTATGTATGTAATAGTTGGTTTATAAAGGTAAAAAAATAGAAACGATATCTCTTTATATAAAGGTAATTAAACACCTAAGTTACGGCCATCCATACAATAAATTACTATGTCAGAAGATCTCTAGGAGAGATTATTAGGGAAAAGCAAGTTGCAGGAAAATATGACTCACATTATACCATTTACCAGAAAACTGATAATAAATACTTTGCTGTATTTGTATACACACTTAGAATGGGATATATAATATATGTTAATATATTATAAAATATTATAACACAATATATTAAGTAGTAATAAAATAATATGTGAAGATACACCTTCAACTGTTAGTAATAGCTATTTGGGAAGAGAAGAATTGATTTGAAGGGGAAATTAGCAAGGAGAATATTCTCTTTTTTACTACATGGCTCTTAACTTTAATTTTTATGGGAGGGCATTAATGCTTGCACTTAGGTAATTAAGAAACCAGGAAAATGCTCGTTTCTGGGTGAATAGAGGGAAGCTGAGAAGGAAGGGAACACGGACGGGAAAGGATGACAAACAGGTGAGATGGAGGCACCAACACAAGAGTCTAATGATGTATTTTCCTTACCAACCTTGGGTCTCCAATATAGAAACCGGGCTCTGGGCAAAACTGAGACCTCAAACAAAGGATCAAGTTACAAACAGATCTGTTTCTGGTGGTCCAGTCAGGATTAGTAGCCCAGGAGAGACGGGTTAAGAGCAATAGAAAAGCCTAATCGGGTTCACTGGATGGAATATCAACCCCCGCAGAGAAAGTCCCCCAGCCTTGAAAATCCTCTTACTCCCCAGGGTGATTCTTCTTTCAAAGGACCAAGTTGCTGGCTCCCAGGAGGCCTGGCCAGCAGTGACTGCAGTCTTATGAAACAGTTTAGGAATCCAAAACAAAATGCAACTGGACAATTATTTAGTATGCTCCCAAGTTCTAGAGGGATACAGTTATTGTTTATTCATCCCTGGAAAGTAGCCATAGATCACTCTTCCAAAAGAGACTGGTCTCAGATGAGTTTGGGAGGAACCTATTTAGTTAGACACATGAGTAAATTGCTGTGCTCTAAAAATCCTCAAATTTAGCAACTCATTGACCAAAATATGGTTGGCTCACTCAAAGGCTCTTTGGGATAAAGGACACCTTCTTTCATTTTCTCTGTTCTCTAATTTATCCCCAGTCCTATAAAATATCCAAACTAATTGTATGACGATAAAACAGAGGCTTAACCTGGTAGGAGAAAATCCTGTTGTCTGTTGTGAAGACATAAAGACTGAGATTCTTGTGCATTTATCAAAGGGAAATGGAGTTAGACTAGCTGTGAAAGGAAGCATGGCAAGCTTCATTATAATGTAATGGTTTGGAAGTCAAAGCAAAAATAAAATGATAAAAGTGCCTTGGAAGAAGCCAGGTAGTCTTCACATTGATAATAACTGCACACAACCAATTTTGATTCGAAAAACATTTTTTCGCTTACTTTTAAAGTTATAAAACTTTTCAGAGAACTGTGTAATGATAAAATACCTGGTATTTATTGTATGTTTACATTTAATAGAGATCTGCTAATTTAACTACTAAACAAATTTATTAGCTCCTCAAGAATTATTGAGGTCCTACTATATGTATGCACAATCAAAAAAAGACACCATCCATAACTTCACAAATTCCATCAGTTGGCAATTATACTATTCCATATATTATATATTTAACATGTGTTTAATGGGCACTAATTGTGTGAGGTCCTAGGAAACACAAAAATGAATCCAACAAAAACAACTTTTGCAGTCAAGCATTCAATCTAATGAGATACAATGTACATATGCGACCTGGAGTACACAAGTTAGATTGTCTGAAATTCAATAATGGAAGTTAGAGCAAAGTGCTAAAAGGCTTCAAAAAATAAAACAACTAAATCTGAGTACAGTATCCAAAAAATGTTCACTCTGAGTCTCTCTGGGGTTTGAGATTGACAGCAATGCGTCTTCACGTCAAGCTGTCAACAAATGACCATTGAACAAACACCGCAAGGTGCCAGATCCTGACCCTGCCTGAGGAAGCTAATCATAATTTCATACAACATGACACAAACTCTAGTAAGGGACTCACAGGTAAAATGGGAACGCAGAGAAACACCTAGGTGTGCATGAAGGACTCCAAAAAGTCTGAAACTTCCAGGATAAATAGGACTTTGCCAATTGATCGTGAAGGAGAGGGGACTGAGGGAAGAGCAGGCTGTGAAGCCCTGAGACAGCACAGGAAAAGCAGCCAGGGGTGTGATGAGGCTGGAATATTAAATGGATGAAATCAGGAAGAGGTTTTGTATAATAGTTCAAGCATTTTAGAATTGATATTTAGACCAAGGGCAAAGATGAGAAGTTGAAGAATTTGTCTTAATGGAGGACAGATTGAAGTCAGACCAGTCTGAAAGTGGGGAGATGTGTTAGGAAAACTCTGTAGTAACTCAAGCAAAAGAAGATGAGATTTGGAATTTAAGCAGTGGCAGTGAGAGGGAGAGGTGAGGCAGATATGAAACATATTTTGATGGTTTAGCCAACAGGAATTGGCAGTTAATTGGTGAAGTTTAAAGGAAAGGGAGAGGATTTATGTGACAAGTACACAGTAAAATACGCTCATTTGACAGGACTTATGCATGGGGTGAGATTAGGAGCTGAAGATAAATTTCTGCCTTTTACATATCACTTTAGAATAAAACAAAATGTCAGATCCATGGAGTCTCAGAAGCTGTGACCAATAAGCCTATTGTCCACCCTTCTCTTCACAACCAGGTGTCTTGAAATCTGTCCCATGTTAACTGGCTCTAGAGGCATCATGGAAAATGGAAATTTTACAGAGGGACCAATAACAAGATTCTTAGAGACGAAGAAGTTTCCCTGAGGGGCGATAAGTAGTAAGCAATATAATCATGATTCAACAGGAACTATCTGGTTCAAAATGCATTTTTTTCCTTCATATTTAAAATACCCCATCAATATCAAAGAGAAATAAGTTGATATACTTAATTGAAATGTTCTTAATGTACTTGATATTCTTCAGAATAACTTTAATTTCTTACTGAGTCTCTTCAACATCAGAGCAGCAATAGCTAACTGGTTGTGTCTTGCCAAAGGGATATTTCTTCATCCCCATTTCTGTTTTTTTCCCTACTGAATTAGTCAGAACTTTTGAAACTCTCAAGATAGGATGTATTAGGAGCTCAACAATAAGAATTAAATTTATGAGTACATGGCCTGAAAACAATTTTTAATGAAATACTTTGCCCTGCTACCCAGGAAAATTGTTAAGTGATAATCGACATCATTTCCAAATATATTAGATTTCTGAAGACATAGTAGTTAGACAGTATATCTTAAAATCTAGCCTGGCTGGTGTAGCTCAGTGGATTGTGTGCGGGCTGGGAACCAGAGGGTCCCGGTTCAATTCCCAGTTGGGGCACATGCCTGGGTTGCAGGCCGGGTCCCCAGTGAGGACCATGTGAGAGGCAACCACACATTGCTCTTTCTCCCTCTCTTGTCTTCTCTCTAAAAATAAATAAATAAAATCTTTAAAAAAAAAAATCTAGACCAGCTCTCCAAGTAATCCAGGATCAAAGGTAGATTTGGATAGAACTGGGGAGGCAGAACTAAATAAATGTGCAATGCTACTTACTTTATCTTGGGAGAAGCTGAAAAGTTGTTTTCTTGAAGCAAAAAATTGGACAGCTATAACACTGGCCGAGTGACCCCACAGGACGCCGACCGGCTTTGAACCAACGTAGGGGTTCCAGAGACAGACTTTGCTGTTAATGCCAGCAGTTGCTAATCGGAATCAGAAGAAAAGGTTTTTTTTTTAATAACATGAATAATCCTCATTTTCTTTTTGAAATGAATTGATCACATATCTGTAGCTAAATGCTTCTGGGCGCTAATGCACCCTGGCTGAAAGGATGGAAAATCTTCTCTCTGCTTAACGGCCCAGAGTAATAGGGCATGAGCTCGATCATATGAAAGAGCTGAAACCGAGGGAGCAGGGGAGAAGGGGTCTCGTGATATAAAAGGGCAGCATAATTCCATTTAGGAAGCAACCAGCTGCCCAGCTGGGAGGGGACAAAATCCTACTTTCTAGTCCTTGTATTTCTGCTCTCCAGCCAGCGCACCCTAGGAATGTATTTAAGAGACATGTTCAAGTTATCCCAGGAGTAAGAAAGAACTAAAGCAATATTTAAAGTTGCCAAACTAATTAAAAAGTATAAGCAAACAATTTTTCACTGTCGTGTAAATAATTGAGTATTTACAAGCAAACGAGAAGCACAAATATATTTCTGACCTGTTCTATTGAAAGAATAAGGTATTTTTGACCATAACTCAGCTGCACTAGGTGAGCAGGTCAGGAGCAGGAAGTACAGAGCTTCTTTGCGTCTGAGGAGAAACCACAGGAGCATTCTTTGTGGTGCCCTCATTTACAGCTGCATGGAGCTGAGCTTATTCACCCTTATTTTTTCAGCACTGTGCCAGATACAAAGAAGTGATAGTGAAAGGAGTTGAAATAATCAATCAATAAATAAACAAAGTGGTTGATATTTGAGTCCTTCCAAAATCAATTCACCAAACTCTCCAGCATTCTCTAATAAGTCTACAACTTGAAAGTTTAACCTTGGCATATTCCTGAGTTCATTCTCAAGGTATCTTTTACCAGAGTTGCCAGCTCTTATGGTTGGAAAATTTAGAGAATCAGCTCTCTAGCGAAGAGTCTATGAATGATAATTATATGAGTGAGGGTATGCGTTCATTCCCTTTAACTACCGTTATTAATTTTTCAATAGTACCTCACATTTTTTACAATGCTTGAACTAATATTATACATGTCACATTATTCAGCTTCCCAAATGTCTATATATATTATATAGTTAATGCCCGAAAACCTTTATAGCTTATTCCCTCCGCTAAAATATACTCTTTTACATCAAAAGAAAAACTCTCTTTTAATAAACTAAAGCTAGGATAATCTGAAATTTCACAAAAGTCATTAGCGATTGTGTTGTAAAGGTGAATACATTTTGCAGTTCACATGTGTGTATGTGTGTGAGGGATGAGGAGCAAGGGAAATGCTGTACTTGGGGGTCAAGCTTTTGGTGGTGTCAGGATGACGGTAGAATGGCAGACACAGTACACACTGTCTTATTTCTGTATATAATTTTATTACTTACCAATGCAAATAAAAACACTAATTAAAGCATTGGCACGCTTTCCCATATTTTCACCCCAGTGTGGCTCATGTATACTGCACATCATAATGCATCATTATCAGACATTCTCAGGCAACAAAACGTAAACTTCTCAGGTTGGTCTCTCTGGCAATAAAGCAACAAGGTAGAGAGTCTTTGTGCATGCAAATAGGCATCCAGACTCTTTATGAGGCCCTCATAGTTAGCATGATTTATTTTACATACCAATTAAATTGAGCCGAGAGTGATAATCAAAAGCATGGATGCCCTGGGCAATGTTGAAGGATGTCATTTGAAGATGCTTTTTTGATTTCTCTCTCCAGGCCAGTACCACAGTATTTGTACTGTTGGTTGTGCTGGAAATGATAGCATCTAAAGATGCACTGTAGGTAACTGATTAAAAAAAAAAAAAAGGAAAATGATCTTTAACTGATTTCTTACAAGACATGAGCAAAATAGAACCATTTTCATATGTAAAGATAAAAATTAAACTCAGAGTATGATAACACAAGCTGCTGCTTAAATAAAAACACTTTGCTCACCCCTCCCCCAACCAGCCATTAAAGAATTTACTGTGAAAAGTTATAATAAAGTCCACATTTGAACTTTTATCCAATGTAAGGCTACCTTGAGTTTATTTTTTAATTGGAACACATGGCAGGAAAAATATGAATCACTATAGTTGTATGTGATTCTGGAGATGTAAGTGAGTAATTGGCCGAATTCCTGGGTTCTTCCTCCTGGGTCTGAAGCAGGCACACAAGAGCTGAGCAGCCATCTGCTGCTGTCAGGGATTTAACTCCTGTCCAAACCTGGGTGTGTGTAAGTTGTGCTTGGTCTAGAATGTTTGAGAGTGAAATGCCAGGACTCAATGCCCTGCCAAGACTCACAGTCACAGCTAGAGACTCGGGTAAAATGGCTGTGCCTACATTCTCGATGACCGGGAACTAGATGATGAGGAGCAAGATCCTATTTCCCAAGCAAGGAAAGTGAGAACTCTTTTGTCGGGAGAAGCTTTCCATTCTTTGAGGCTCAGGCTCCAAAGGCAGAGAACTGTAGCTGATCTTTCCCCGCCTTCCAAGCACTGCCGTCCACCATGGTTCAGTGGAAGTTCTCCAATGCATTCTGCTCAATGATTTGTATCCAGAGATGGAGGATTTCTGGTTTGGCCTCAAAATCACATGCCTGGCTCACACAAAGAAGGATGTCGTAACATTGCATAGCTTAAAGAGAGTTGCGTTAACAGAATGGCCCTTAGAAATAGTTAAGATCTGAGTATCCATAAATCAAGAGTGACACAGTTAGATGAGAACTCTCAATAGATCGCTAAATCCTCACACTCCTTTTGAAACTAACACTCACCCCCTTTGTTCTACACTATCTTTTCAAGGATGCTGGCATAGGAAATAACCTTGGAATGTAGAGAAGGTGTCTCACTTTGCAGCAAAATGTAGACAAACTTACTACCCAGAATAACTAAACAATGTCTTCCCCCTAGACTGAAAGTCACACAGGCATCTGGTCTGGTTCAAAGACTCAAATTCTCTGAGCTTGGGGTTTCTTTTCTGTCACACAAGTCACAGCACGTGCAAGCGTTCACCTGGGGAGCGCCACGTTGCCCCTGTTGGACTTGCAGGTGGGGGCGGGGGACTGACGCAGATGGGCTCCTGCTCTCGCTGCTCCTGTGCTCTGAGCAATGAAGTCCTTTCTTCCCTAACACAGGAGTCTTAGGTCCTCCTGCAAGTTAGGACTTTTGTCTCCAAATTTCTCTCTTCTTAAAAGGACAACAGTCATATTGAATTAGAAGTCCACATCACCCCGGCATGACCACATCTCATCTAATTTCGCCTACAAGGAGACCGTTTCTAAATAAGGTTACATTTTAAGGTCGCAGGGGTTACTTCAACATATCTTTTGGAGGGTCACTTGATACAACCCATAAGTCTACCTTTTATGTAAAAAAATGAAAGGACTTTTAAAAATATTCATGTGCCTGCTTATTTGTGCAAAATGAAAGGGTGAAAAAAGAACCAAGAAGCCAAACAAGTGACAGGAAGTTGAGGACAGAAAGGCGTTAGCGCCCCTAGGCTGAAGGCAGGCTCACCCCTAACAAAGAGCCCAGGGTAAGCACACAAAGGGAGGCCCACATACCATGTATCTAAGTATTTAAAAGGTTAAAGGCAAGTGACAAATTGTAATACAAAAACATTTTATCCTTCTACCTTACAAATACTTTTATAATGACAAAATTTTCAGATCTGTGTAAAGTTATTTTTTGCACCAATAAAAGTTGTCAAAATAAAAAAATTTCTCCAAGTAAGCCCCACAGTGTTGGTTTTGTATTGCTGGTTGTATTGGAGATGGCAACCTTATACATAATGTATACACACACACACACACACACACACACACACACACACACACATATACATCTCCAAATAATTATTAAAGGCCAGGAAATTTTGAGAGGCAGGATAGCTTAATACATTTCTTTTCCCCTAGACTATTCAATTGGGTTAATAATAACTAGAATTTATTGATTTGAGAGCCTATATTGGCATTTGTAAGTAGCTTAATTTAACAAAATTCATATATATCTCACTACAAAATATATGGCTTAACATGACCAATTTAAGACTAAATTAATGATATTGAGAATATCCAGTGTGTCATCTGTAGATATCTGTCTCAAAATACGGTACCCCATCTTCAAAGATTTATTGGGCATCTACTATGTGCCCTGGTGAAATTAATAAGAAGAGAAACAGACACAGCCCGGATGTCCCCAACTTGGAATGAAAAATGTATATCGAACAACTAGAAGAAACTTTAGCACATAGTGATGGACTGAGTGGTACAGAAAGTCTAACAGATATTCAAAGAAGAAAAAACAGTGTGGGCTTCAGGGTTTAGAAGATATTTGGTGAGTGTTGACAAAAAGATATTATTTCCATAGATGAGATGGGGCGATAAAACATCTCTGTGGGAAACAAGGTAAACTCCAGAATTTAGAGCTGAAAGAGTACTACTCTACTCTACAGATAAAGCAGAGACCCACGCGAGTTCAATGATTTGGCCAGTCAGCAACTGATTGTTGTCAGACTGGAATTCTGACTCTGATTTGTACAATTTAACATTACATGCATTTGGCAGAGCTAGAGTGCAAATTCAGAATACAGGGCACAAGCTCCTGACCACTGGAACAGGGCTTCTCAAATTTCAACATGCATGGGAGTCACCTGAGATCAGATTGCTGTAAAAATGCAGATCATCATTCAATGAATTAGGGTTCTTCATTTCTACCAAACCCCCAGTTTTTGCTGCTGATGTTTGCTAAAGAGCACACTTTAGGTAGCAAGTACTAGAATGCGTTCTATAGAGTATCACCATTACTTTATACTCCAGGGAATTGTTCCAGAGGTCTTAAAATTTAGGAGGTCAAATATCCCTTTGGAAATCTAATGAAAGCTCTCTACCATCTCCACCAGAAAGATGTATATGCACACAAAATTGTCTATAAAACACCAGGATTTTAAGAACCTCTGTACTTTCACTCACAAAGCCCAACCATGATAGACCTGAAGAACTCAGGTGATGAACCTCCAGCTACAAGATAATTTTGGATTTTTAAACCACATCACTGGCCTTCTCAAGTGATTCTTAAAACTGTTCACCCTTGGTGCTCATCGATGCTTATTTTGGGCTCCATTTTTTTTTTTAGCTTCTATTTCTTTAAAGTGTTTGAGTTTAACTGACCTTTGATGTTGGGTTTCTCCTAAGCAATGACAGAGCACAATTTCTAAGAGAGAAAGGAAAGACTGGAATGATGCAAAGAAGACTTTGAGCAAGGGGACTAGTAATTCACTGGGAAGCGTGTCATGAAACACAGAGCACTGCCAAGGGCCAAAATGGTCTATGTCTCTGCGCTGCCTGGAATTTGCCTTGATGGTGTGACTTTTGCTCATCTCCCATTATGTCATCTCCCTCAACCTATGAATTACTTGCAGTAATTATTAGGATAGTTTATAGTATCTCTCCCATGTACTAGGCATTATGCCAGGTGCTTCACTGCAATTATCTTCAGCAGGTAGATTACTGATGAGGTAACAGACAGTCCCAGCCCAATTCACCCAAGGGCAGGCAGCCACTTAGAGGTGGAAATGAGACTGATCCCACTTCTGTTTGGTCGTGAGCTGTTCTGCATTACTGCATCATTCTTTTTCACTAAGTCACACTGCTGCATGTATGCAGATCTGAGGTTCTTTCTATTATTGACTACATTTATGTCCCCCATGCTCTCAATCCCAGACCAAGCCCCCACTTTACCTTAAGCCTTTGCTTTCCTGATCTCTTCAATTTTCTATTGCCACTTACCATCTAGGAACCATATTTTACATCTTCCTTATTCCCTCTTCATTCTTTTCTCTCATCTACCGTCTTTCCTTCTAACAAAGAAAAAGAAAAATAATAGGGGAAAAGAGAAAGAAAAAAAGGAAGGGAGGAAGGAAGGAAAGAAGGAAGGAAGGGCAAGACCCAAGAAGTGACCAGTTCCTATAAAGGTGAGTCCTTTGAACCTCACTGGGGACCATCAATTTTAAGGTCATAAAGGTCCCTGACTACCTGCTGCACCACTATTGCTACTTTACCAGAGACACCAACAGTGTAAAACCTAATGACAATTGCTCTCATTAGAAAACAACCTCACTGAAAATATTCCCTTTGTTTACAGAAAACACTAAGGGTTATTACAACCTGGATCAGTGAAGCAATTCTCTAAGATCTAAAGTATATAACACAAACTATAATTATATCTTCAAATTCATAAAACTTCCATAATATCATTGTAGCATAATCAAAGTTATTTCTACCCAGAAAATTACTTTGTCACATGTTCCCACATTATATCCAAGTATCATCTTCAGTTTTGAGGCTATAAAGAAAGATGCATTAAAAAGTACATTCTGCTCTGGTATTCAAAGTATAGCTTCAAGATTTGAATCTGCAGGTTACCAAGTGACATTTAGGGACCTGTATGTACTATTACATATTGAAGACTCAACAATTCACACTTTATTTCTAAAGCAAGATAGAACTTGTTTCTGATTAAAATGCCAGAACTCCTGAGAATGCCGGAGTAAAAGGTGAGAGTAAAGCTATTTTCTTAATAACAAATTATCTGACAGATAAAAGTTTTTCTTACTTCTTAAAGATAGTAAAGGAAATTATAGGTTATGACATTTTTAAATATCAACCTAGAGAATAAGATGAGCTGTTAAAATAAATTATTTGTTTTTAGTATTCTTGGTGAGTTTGAGAACTGATAGAGAAAAAAACTTTTAAATTTCTGTTAAAAAGAAAAACAGAAACACACTCCTAGATAGAGAATGAACATTTTGATGGTTGCTAGATGGGAGGGGAGTTGGAAGGATGCTGAAAAAGGTGAAGGGATTTCAGCACAAATTGGTTGTTACTGAACAGTCACGGATATGTAAAGTGTAACATAGGAAACATGGTCACTAATATTCTAATAACTATGTATGGTGTCAGGTGGGTATGAGATTTATTGGGATGATTACTTAGTTATATAATGTCTAATCACTGGGGTATGCCCCTAAAACGAGTATAATTTTGTATGTCAATTGTAATTGGAAAAAAATGTTAAACTTATTTAAAAAAAGACAATACACCAAAAGAAGCATGAATTATAAAAGACAGATAGATTTGACACTAAAATTAAAAAATTGTTTTCATGAAAAAAAACACCATAAAACAAAATGAAAAACAAGCCTCACACTGGGAGAAAATATTTTAACAGAGATAACTGACCAAAAAATTACTAACTATAATATAGAAAGAACTACAAATCAATAAGAAAAAGAAAAACAATCCAACAGAAAAATAGGCCAGGTAATTCACAGAAGTCAAATCCTAAATGGCCAATAACTTGTGAAAAGATATTTTATCCTCACCAGCAATCAGGAGAATACAAATTAAAACCATAGCTGATGAGTGTAGTTCCCACTCATCAGATGGGCAAAATTTAAACATGAGTATAACAATGCCAAGGTTGGCGAGGATGTGGCCACCCGGGACCTCTATGCCCTGCTGGTGAGAGTGTAAATTGATGCCACTAGTTTGGGGAACAATCTGGCAACAGATGGCAAAGCTGTGGCAACCCTGGCAGTTAAAAGGTAGGTGAACCCAAACCCACGACTCAGCAGTTTCACTTCTAAGCATGTGAGCTGAACAGACATCGCATATGTGCACACAAAGTGGGTAAAGACTGTACTAAAAGCACTGTTTGTAGAGGCAAAAAGAAAGAGGGATCTCCCTGCACGTCCATCAACAGAAGACTAAATAAAGGGTGGAAAAATCTACAGCCTGAGATGTAATGGGGGAAGCCATTTAAATCAACGTAGATTTATCTCACAATACGGGCTGATACAAACTGCAGGAGAATACAAACAGGATGATACATTCATATAAGGCTTAAAAACATATGAAATGATACTACACAGCACTTACTGATAAAATGCGTGTGGTGAAAATAAGGCATGCATGAAAAATAAGTTTCCGTTAGATAATACTTTGAGGGAGAAAAAGACAACTTGGTCATGGCTGTCATTAGGATGCTAACTTTCAACTTGTCTGTCTTCCTGTCATTTAGTCACTCTTAAAAAGGCGCTGCAGAAACCTGCTATCAGTCCTCGTCCTCCTGTGTCAAGACGACCCTGTGTAACAGCAATTAGGTCACATGGTAAGAGTGATCTAAAAATGAAAAATTATGCCTAAAAACGAAGTAACTCGCACTATTAGGTGCACTGAGAGTACGCTAGAATGAGAGCACCCTATATCATTTGCCCACAGGCGTATCTGTAGCCGGGTAAAGATTAGGCCATTTCTAACTAGGAATTATAACCATTTTTTCCAGGCTTTTACTTTATGGCTCATGTGACTTAGGAAAACACCCTGCCTTGAACTTCCTTTGATGTTCTTTTATTTGAGGGAGTTTATTTTCAGTTGCATTTCTTATTCTGAAGTTCTATTCTCTGAGACCACCACAGGGCTCTCTATATTCTGAGCAACTACCACTTGAAAGAGGAAAGATAGAAACAACTTTATCTACTCCATTTAAAAAAATTCAAATGCATTGCCCTGGCCGGCAGGGCTCAGTTGGTTGGAGCGTTGTCCCATGGCCAAAGAGCTGAGGGTTCCATTCTGGTCAGAGCACATGCCTAGGTTGCGGGTTCCATCCCCGGTCCAGGTGTGTTTGGCAGGCAACCAATCCATACTTCTGTCTCGAACCAATGTTTCCCTCTCTCCCTTCCTCTCTCTCTAAAAGCAATGAAAAAAAATGTCCTCAGGTGAAGATAAACATTTTTAAATTTTTTAAAAATAAAAAGGCATCTAATTCAGGACTGCTAAGTAGTTTTTTAAAATGCAATTAATGTAATGACTTTTGAAAATGCTGCTTAGACCCATGTCCGTGATACAAATGGACCTTACCCTTCCATCAGGCTTCAGAAGAAGCTACAGACAGGGACCTTGTCCTTCAAACCTAGGCAGCCAGCTTACATCATGTTCCAGCTGCTTTAAACACAGTGAGGGGACCGCAGGAAAGGCGAGTGCTCTGGCTAGCTCAGTGGTGCACCACACTCTTGTCCAGAGGACTGATTTAGACACAGCGAAGTGGAACAACACGCAAGCAGGACACTAAATCTGGTTTCTCTTCCAAACCCAGGCCCTATCAATTACAAAGTTCCCTGAGGAAACAACCTGGCATCTGCATTCTAAATTCTCTAGCAGAGCTCTGTTAATTAGCACAGCAATTAGTGGTGTTGTTATCAGTTCTGTTTTGTACCTTCTCCTGGCCACAGTCAAACAAAGGGGGCAGAACACATTTCAATGTAATAAAAAATCAATTGTTTTTATGGCTGGTGATTGGGTGCTCAGTCATCCAATAGCTGCACCTCCATTCTGTGAGTTCCAAAGATACTGTTTCCGTGAGAAGCAATTATTTGGGACCAAAACCAGGAAAATTCTCTGAGATTTAAAACATTTATGTCTTGCCACTCTTGCCCAAAATCTCTGTGCTTACTTTGTAAAGCATTTCAGAATGTAATTATTTTTCCATTAAAATATGACACAGAACCTCTCAGACAAGATGAAAACATTTCCTCCTTCATAGTGTTAAATAAGAAATCTGAGCCTTATCTTAAAGCAGAAAGCTAATATTCATGACTGAAACTGAGATTTTCCTTTGAAATTTCAGTTTTACAGCTATTTTATTCTTAGCTTCAATGAAACATTATTGTCATACATGCTCATATATTTCTTTCTTTTCTCAATTGTATATCTTTTCCTCACACTGAGAAGAAAATCAGCAAGACTGTGTCTTGAGGAGTTCTAAGAATATCAATTCATGTTGCTGGGGTAAAAAGAATGTCAAATGAAAGCAGCCATTGGTTGCTTGCTCCTGACAGAGTAACTCACCCACACCAAGCCCCACAGTCACCACCAAGCCCCTTGTCCATATGACTCCAGTCTCCCTTCCTCCTCCCTGTATCCTAATTTCACCCTCCTTCCCCTCTTCTCAGATTGAAATAACTGAGCTGCAAACAAGGAAACAAAACAGTTTTTACATAATTTATATTGCTAAATCTGAGAAATGGTACTCATTAATTGGTTAGCACGGAAATAGGGCCCCCTTTCAGAAGTGCTTGAGCTTCAAATCTAAAACTTGAAAGAAGAGAAAATCTTATATAGATACTTCATCTTTCTATACTCTTTACTTTCTCCTTTTTAAGTTCTCTTCTCTTCTCCTGAATTTTCCTAACACCCATTCATGCAGTATTAAACTACACATTATTTGTAAATATGTTTTTCTCACCCAACCATTTTCTTTTAACCATAAATAACCCTCTATTTCATTTTTTAAAAGCATTCTACAAATATACTTAGAAAGATTTTATATGGTTTCTCTCTTTTCTTTTGAAATAGATTTCAATAACATTTACCCAATGTCTTAGAGCATTGAGTTGCTATAACAAAATACATAGACTGCATGGGCTAAACAACAAACACGGATCTCACAGTTCTGGAGGCTGGGAAGACCAAGGCACTGGCAGATTCGATGTCTGGTCAGGGCTCATTTTCTGGTTCATAATGGCCTACCTCTTGTTGCTACCTCACGTGGAGAAGAGGTGGGAGAGCTCTCTGAGGTTGCTTTTATGAGAACACTAATCCCATTCATAAGAGCTATACCTTCATGAGCTAACTACCACCCAAAGGCACCACCTCCTAATACCATTACCTTGGTGTGGGAGTGGGGTCAGGATTTCAACATGTGAATTTGGGGAGGACACAAAAATTCCATCCATAATAATTTGCCTCTGTACCACCCCCAAATTCATGCCCTTCTTACATGGAAAGTACATTCCAACAGACCCAAACGTGTTCTCATTACAGCATCAGCTCTAAAGTCTAAATTCAAGTCTCATCTAAATAGCCTCTAAGTCTGATGTGACTAAGATTCAGGATACAATTCACCCTGAGGCAAATTCGTCTCCAAACTGTAAGCTTGTATAACCAAACAAGTTATGTGCTTTCAAAATATATGTTGGAACAGGCATTAAATAAGCACTCTTATTCTAAAGAGAAATAGGAAAAAAGAAAGGAGTAATAGGTCCCCAGTAAATAACCTAACAAGGAAAACTCAGTTAAACTTTAAGGCTCACACCTCCTTTTGGGCTTGATGCTCTACCTTTCAGATGCACTGGAATAGCAGTGTCACCCTCATAGGCACTGTCCTTGCTGTGGCAGTGACCCACCCATGCTGGAGCTCTCTGAGGTGGCCCCTCTCATATAATGGATTCACGGGATGCATTCCATGCCACAGGTCTCTGTAGCTGCCCCCCTTCACTAAGGCACTAGATGGGGTATCTTGGCCCACCTGAACCAGAGAGGCAGCCACACCCTTTGAAATTTCTCTGCAATATACCAGAAGAAAAGATCCAGTATCTTGAAGACATAGAAATAGAATCTAACTAAATTAAAGCATAGTGATTAAAGGAAAAGACTGAATAAAATTTTTTAAAATTATTTTATTGTTGTTCACTTATGGTTGTCTGCATTTACCCCCATCCCCAACCCCAGGCAAACCCACCTCCCTCCCTTGCTTCCACCCTACCCCTTCATTTTGTCCATGTGTCCTTTATAGCAGTTCCTGAATACCCTTGTCCCCATTATCCCCTTCCCCTCCCCTCTGGTTACTGACAGATTGTTCTAAATTTCAATGTCTCTGGTTATAATTGTTTCTCTGGTTGTATTATGCTTGCTTACCTCACAAGCATCTTGGCTGTGGCTGATCTGAGTTCCCCGGTAGCTGATCTGGCCTCAGTGCCTTCTCTCATGAGTCCTTATATAAAACCCCTTAACATTTCATATAGTAAAGGCTGCGTGATGATGTACTCCTTGAACTTGACCTTATCTGAGAAGCACTTTATCTGCTCTTCCATTCTAAATAAAAGTTTGCTGGATAGATTATTCTTGGTTGTAGGTCCTTGCTTTTCATGATTTGAAATATTTCTCTCCAGCCCCTTCTTGCTTGGAAGGTCTCCTTAGAGAAATCCGCTGACAGTCTTATGGGAATTCCTTTGTAGGTAACTGTCTCCTTTTCTCTTGCTGCTGGTAAGATTCTTTCCTTATTCTTGACCTTGGGTAATGTTATTATGATGTGCCTTGGTGTGTTCCTCTTTGGGTCCCGCTTCTTTGGGGTTTTTTGAGCTTCTTGGATTTCCAGGAAGCCTATTTCCTTTGCCAGATTTGGGAAGTTCTCATTCATTATCTGTTCAAAAATACGTTCAATTTCTTGGTGTTCCTCTTGTCCTTCTGGCAGCCCTATGATCCGGATGTTGGGACGTTTACAAATGTCTCTGAGGTTCCTGAGTCCCTCCTCATTTTTTTGAATTCTTGTTTCTTCCTTCTGGTCCACTCCATTGGTTTGAGTCCCAGCTTCCTTTTTTTCCCTGTTGGTTCCCTGTAAATCTTCCTCCATTATCTTTATCGTATTCTTCATTTGTTCAACTATTTCTTCCAGTTTTGTGAGCATCCTGATTACCAGTGTTTTAAACTGGGCATCTGTTAATTTAGCTATCTCTTCGTCCATTAGTTGTAATTTGTTCTGATCTTTCGTTTTGGCCATTTTCATTTTTTTTTATCTCGGCGCACCTGTGGGAGTCTTAGGTGTTTGTCGGTGCCTGGCAACCTGGGTCACTTTTTTGTGACGTTTCCTCTGGGGGCGGGGCCTGGGAGGGAGCAATGGCGTCTGCCGTTCACCACCGCTCCCTATCACCCTCTGCTCCCCAGTTCCCCACTGCCTTTTCCGCCAGTCTCAGCCCTGCTGGTTCCCACTGGCCTCTCCAGTTACGCTGCCGGCCTGCGAGGTTCACCCGTTGCTCGGGGTAGTGTTTTGTTTAGGCGCTCCCAGGGTGAGTTCCTCTGGGCAAACTGCCTCTCACTCCACTCCTCTGCTCGGTTCTGCCCCGCTTACAGGCCTGGATGTACGTCCTCCCCAACTTCCTGAGTGTTAGACCCCCCTTCGGTTCTATTCTGTCCGTTCTGGTTGTTTATTTTTCGCTATTGAGTTCGTTGTTTAAACTCTCTGGATGTGAGCGGCGGTGCAGTGTGTCCACCTACGCCGCCATCTTGGCCTGAATAAAAATTTTAAAACTTCCATAACTTGTAGAAAAATGTCAAGTATCAAATGTACACATAATGGAAAGCCCAGTAGGAAAAAAGGAAAGGGGGGACAAAAAAAATGGAAAAAATAACATTAGAAAAATTTTCAAACTTAATGAAAATTATAGATCTACATATCCAAAAAATCTCAATGAAGAGCAAGCAGAATAAACACACACACACACACACACACACACACACCTCCCAGAAAAGTAAGGCACATCACAATCGAATTGCTTAAAATCATTGAGAAATAAAAAAATCACATAAAACATTAAATGATGCATTAGAGGGGACACTAAGGAGAATAAAGGCCATACTTCCCTCTCTAAGATTGTCTTAATTTTTGGTTTATGTATAATTGTTATTTGCATGTGAGACATCCACATTTATTTGTGGGATTGGGAAGGTGGACAGATAGGACCCAAATTCTGATGTGGGTACAGAAATGTGTAGGACTAGTTCACAGATTGAGCAGCATCTGAAAGCCAGATTTTAAAGAACTAGCCCAGGAGAAAAGCCAAATCGAAAACCCTGCAAATCATGTATGGAAGAGTTCATCTGAATTAAATGGAGAAAAAGGCAAAATAAGGAGCTTGAAAAAGGTAAAGGAAGTTTCAGAAACAACACGGGCAAGAAGTACTGTTCTTTGGGGGCAGATCTGGAATATCACAGAATAAAAGATCCTCCAAAGGTAGTCAACATCAATAAGGCCAGCTGGGAAAAGACAGATCACTGGGCCCAGTCGGGCATCTGTGATCTGCAAGTAGAACATTCCCCACCAGGAGACAGAACTCTTTGTAGGACATTCTAAAATGGCTCATCATGCCACATTTTCAGACCCCAAATACTGAAGATGCCTGTTTCAGAAGGTGGCTTGTTTCTCTCTTGCTTTATCATTGCCATTTTCTCATGATCAAAAAACTTTTAACTGGCCAGTCTGAGAGTAGTTTCCTTCATGGTCCTCCAACTTATCCTGGACAGAACTACCAAATGAACCTTCCCTAAACATTGTCTGCATTAGTACTGTCCAAATTTCCTCAAAAGCCTTAAATGCTTTACTCTTTCATTTTCCATCCAATGTGAATTGTCCTCGTTGCCACGGTTATCCAGCATATGTCCTTATTAGATCTATTTATTTTTATTTCTTCAGTATTTAGTCTCTTATCTATTCAGATCCATATCTTCCTCCATCATTATTACGCCTGCTGGTCTACCTTTACTCACACTCACCATGCTCTTTCTTTTTCTCCCCACCTATCCATTCTACAGGTACCACAACCCAACCTTGAAGCTTTTGCTCATGGCTTTTCCAGCTTAAGAATTAGCATAGAGTCAAAGTCTTGTTTATATGATTTAGTAGTTAATTTTTCATACCATCGTATAATGTTCTAAACAATTATTTTATATTAGTCTTTAGTTCTTAGTTATGTGTTAAGTTAGGTTTAAAGTTGTAATTAATCTTTGTTCTACAGTCTCCAATGCCTAAGAAAGTTTCAAAGCACATAAATGATAAATAATTGTTGACTGTTTGACACACCAAGTTCACAATTTAAATAAACTGGCCAAAGTAAATCTTCTCAGCTATTCTTATAAAAGTTACCTACTTAGTTACAATGACTTTTGATTCCAAAAAGTAAAAAAAAAAAAAAAAATTAATCCAAATTAGATAGCAAAGATACCTAATAATTTTTACTTATAAAACCTTTCTGTAGTCAATTCCTAATTGCAGTGATTTAGAGGTTAAACTCCAAAGTTAGATTCCTTAGTTTATAAACACGATATCTGCTGTTGATACTAAACTAAGTTCCAATGTCGTCTTGTCAGTTGAAAAGAAGCCACAGATCAGTCAAAATGATATGTCAGAAAAGTGATGAGCAATGAATTCACATTCACCAAAAGCCCTTGTCCTTCAACTTAACAGGCAAATGCTCTTTAACAGTTTACTTCACCAATAGCATTGGTTCTGAGAGATTGAAATGGTATTGAGACAGGGTCTAGAGTGAGAATTCTTCATTCCTTCCCTGAGCATGAAAAGTATTTAAACATTACCCATGTTCATAAAAAACAATCTCAGTTTTAAAACATTACTCGTTACTTCCCCAACCTTTTCAAAAACAGATTTCTATTAGCTACTTCTCTGTATTTATCCATATTAATTTAAGGTCAAGGAAATCAAACAATACACTAAAATGCTGGAACCCTACTACAAGTAGACTTCAAGAACCATGAGTTGATTAACATAGTCTCTCTTGTTTTTGGTTTACATATTAAAATATCATGCTTTTTTGGAAGCAGCTTCAATTAGCCCTCTAGAGTTTCCAGCACTGTGATTTTTGTCCCATGTTATGAAATGTAACACATAATTTTGTGCCTGTCATGCATAGCAACAGCCAAAAAATATCACCTTTTGTTTTTCCCATTATTAATATCATGCCAGAATTAAAGGATCATTAGAAGGTACCAAAGACATGATATGATTTATACTGAAGGAAAAAATGCAGGATCTATAGGTTTTCATGTGGAATATTTTTATTGTGGGTCATGCATTTAAAAATTACCAACCTCCTAAAACCGCAAAATGGTACAACTACCATGAAAGCCAACAGTTGGGTCCATTTTGACTGTCTCTTCTTCGAAGTATGTTAGGAATAGACTTACAATATAACAGTTAATGAGACTGTGAGTTTTCATTCCTTTCTGTGGGCATTGTGTAATGTAGCGGTTCAGAAATGAGAAAATTACCATAGTTCTTAGTGTCTGGACCAGAAGAGAGATAGAGAGCAGATATCTCACATTTGGGTCTTGAGCCATCGCATTCAAATTCTGTAAAATTTAGGCACGTTGTAAAACTAATACACTCATTAGTGACTAGGTTTATGAAAGTTCTGGCTTTCTATAGATTCTGTTTTATAACATCATCCTATCACACAGAGAAATGCTGCTCAAGTGCTCTAGGTCAGAAGAACTCAGTCATTATACCAAAAAAGAGTAAAAAGTATAAAAGTAATTCAGAAGATCCCATTGGTTGTGGGAGGAAGGGGGGTTGGAAGTGGATGGAGGTATAAGGGGGATAAATGTTAATGGAAAAATACAATAAAAATAAAAAAAAGAAGATTCTGCTTTGAAAACAGTCCTATTAATACTCTTCCATGAGAACATAAAGAAAACAAAGGAGTGGTTTTTGAGAGAACTTGTTAAATTCTTTTATTAAGCAATACTGAAGTGACTAGATGAGACTAGTTAGGATCAGAGTTGAGTCAAAGTGAAATGGATGCTGTGAAAATTTTCTCCCTTCTTTTGATATGTTTTGAGTGCAAAGTTCACCTGAATTAATTGTATGAGGCACACTTTATGAGACTGAGCGCTACCTACTGCGCTAATGAGGCACCTTGTATGAAGCACACTTTAGAAGGAAATAAAAGAAAGTATTCCTGCCAGTATTCAGGGGACAGCAGAGTGTCCAGGACAACATCTGAGAACCCACTACTGGTTTCCAAACTCGAACACCTTGTGTGAAACATTTTCATCAAAGAATATAAATGTAGAAGTCAAAGGACCATTTCATTCATTACTGTGGAAATTGAGTACCTTGCCTGACCCACTCTCCATAATGAAGTTTGTGCTTTAATGTATAACAACATTTGTGACGTCCAGAGACCAGTTCCGCCCAGTTAATGGTCGTGGTGGCTTCTTCATCTTCACATGCACTAGCCGGACGCTCAAACAGGGAAATCGTGGCCATCGTGAAAACAATTGCTTGAACCTTGACAGAAACATTAAAAGAAAAATAAACAAGGGCAAGGAAATCGTTGCAAGAAAATTCTACGTTCTTTAAGACTAATAAGAAAATTGAGATTGAATTAATAGGAAATTCTTCAATGTTATTTACAGATGCAAGTGGTAATATTAAAAGACAGAAAAACTACAGTGTTAGTAAGGCAATTAGCAAGGGCGGCTCATTTGCTTTCATGATACACTAGTCACTAAAAACAGTAAGACTGAAGATATTTCACAATTATGAAAGGCAATTGTTCAAATTAGACTACTTAAGAGTTCGCAGGCATAGTCTAGTGTCATTCTGTAAGTAATAATTCCACAGAGGTCAGGTGGAATTTGATAGGAAGACAGAAATCATTGCATCCATGTCTGGCATCTGTGCTACACTCTCTAGGGCATCTGTCTTTTGTTACATGATACAGGAAATAATCATTTTCCAGGAGGCTGGTACCAAGAAGCCTGAAACCTTATGAATAAAACTCAGAGTAATTAATTTAAAAGTTAGGAGAGGTAACTTTAGGCATTTGATATTTAATGTTTATTAATAGTGGGATCTAATAGATTATAAGCATCCTATGATGAAAAAGTGAAAAAAAGTTTAAATGTGAAAATTGAGAAAATACATAGTCAAAAAACCCACAATGAAAATGGTTTTTTTATAAGCAAGAAGAGAAATTGTGACTCATCCATGTTTTACATGTCCTTCATGTGTGGCCTTATAATCTATAATACAATTCAATTAGAAGGTCACACTCATTGCATTTTATTCCTATATTTAGCTATTTGATGATTAAATTGATACTGTAGTGTTCAATATAATGGTTCCCTTACTTACCTTTCCAGTTATGTCCCCAAAAGACAGAATTGATTCATTGGTATCAAGAGGGTCATACCAATAATCCATGCAAATCGGTGTTCCTTTCAGGCCTTGGAGTTTGTATTGACAAGGAAATCCTTCTTTGGACAGCAGATCATAGAAGCAAATCTCTTTACTTGTAAAAGCCACCGCTATCTAAAGTAGCAAAGTAAAAAGTCAGAAAGCATTTCTAATGGAATTAGTGAAATCAATATGCAAAGAAGACATTTTTCTTGTGGGTTCTTAAGAGCATTACAGAAGTTTAGCATGGTGCACAAATGTGCTTTATTCTAACTTTGGATGCTAACCAAGAAAAAATACTTCCCATTGAAGTCATTTGAACATTCATTCTTGTCTGTCTTCACTTTATACACCCGCTGACTTCTGTCCATAGAGAATAGGTGATTAATCACAAAGGAAAAACAAAGGCCCAGAGAACTACAACTTTACACAGTCATACCAGAAACTTTTCACACCATGTTTTACAAAGGAAGCAGAAGCTTTCACAGAAATCAGTAGACAAAAATTTGATAAGAAGCCTTCCTAAGTCAGATAATACCCTAAAATCTATTTTTAAAAAGGTAAATAAATTTGTCAATAAAATTGACAAAACTAACCTAAACTAACCTAAGAAATAAAAGAGAAAAGATACACATTACTAAAATCGTAAATAAAAGAGTGGATATTACTATCAACTTTACACAAATAAAAAAAATTATAAGAAAATACCATGAACAATTGCATGCCAAAAAAAAAACTTCAATTAAATGAATAAATTCAGAGAAACACAAAAATAACCTAAATTAACTCAAAAGGCATAGAAGAAGTCAGCAAACATATAATAAGAGACTAAATTAGTAATCAAAAAATTTCCATGAAGAAAATCCCAGTCCCGGGTGACTTCACTAACAAATTTGACAAAACATTGAACTGATTTAACACTAGTCCTTCTAAAACTCTTCTAAAAAATAGCGGAAGAAATACTTCACAAATCATTTTATGAAGACAACATTATCCTAATACCAAACCACACAAAGACATCACACACAAAAACGATATATCAATATCTCTAATGAATATAGATGTAAAAATCTTTGAATAAATTCTAACAAAGAGAATCCAACAACATATAAAAAAGATGACACTTCATTACCAAGTTTTGTGTACATATATGGTCTGTCCAGAAGGCATGCATTCATGTAATATGAAAAATAGAGACATTTATTGAAGAAGATACAAGAAACATTGTACATAAGACAATGGTGCCTCAGTCCCCTTCAAAATAGGCACCTTGAAACCTCACACAGTTCTCCCAATTGCCATCAATTGCCCCATGCCCCGACATATTTTCCTGAATATCATTGCAGGTCTGAAATCTCCTCCCTTTCAAAGGTAATTTTAGTTCTGGAAAAAGCCAGAAGTCACAGGTGTCAAATCTGGGCTGAACAGGGGCTGGGTCACTTAGGTGATTTAATGTTTTGCCAAAAAACTCTGCATGAGATGTGATGCATGAGCGGGTGTGTTGTCATGATGAAGCTGCCAGCCACCAGTTGCTCATCACTGCAGCCTTCTAAAGCATCCGAATAGTTTCTGCAGAGGAATGTTCAAGCTTAACGCAAGATGCATTGCCCTACGAATCTTGTGTTAAGTCGTTTTGAATGCAACAGCCACACAGTACACATGCTCACTCAAAGGCATCTACTGCCCCCACTGACTACTACAGTGAAGTTGTCATTGTTCACACATGTGCATTCCAGTCCACTCTCTTTGGCTGCTAGCTTATAACAACGTCACACAAAATATTCTCATTATACTAACAATAGTTGGGCTTATTCCAGACAGATCTCATATATCAGTATAATGAAAGGTTAGTTTAACATGTAGGTACAATCAATGTAATATACCATATTAACAGAATAAAGGAAAAAACTGTATGATTATCTCAATAGATACAAAAAAGCATTTGATAAAATCCAACACATTTTTATAATAACAATACTCATGAAACCAGGAATAGAAGAGAATTTCTTCAACCTAATAAAGAGCATGTATAAAAGAAAAACAAAACCCATGGTTGATATGATAATAGTGAAAATCTGAATACATTCTCCCTAAGATGAGGAACAAGATGAGAATGTCCACTATTACTACTTCATTCAACACTCTACTCAAGTTTCCAGCCAAGGAAACTAGGAAAGAAAAATAAATAAAAGCATCCAGATGGGAACAGAAGTATTTAAATTATCTATACTAGTAGATGGTGTGATCTTATATGTAGGAAGTCCGAAGGAATCAACAACTAACAACCATGACAATGACAACAACGGAGATTAGAACTAATAAATAAGTTCAGCTAAGTTGCAGGACACAAGATCTTTTTTTAAAAATCTACTGGATTTTAGATACTATCAATGAGCAATCTGAAAATAAAATTACCAAAAGCAGTGTTGAAAAAAATTAAAACACAAAAAAGTACTGGGATACAGTATTTGTAAATTATTCATTTGATAAATGTATAAACCCAGAATATATAAATACCTGCCAAATCTTAATAGTAATAAATCTTAATAGTAACAAACCTTAATAACAAATGGTAACTCAATAAAAATAAATATTTGTACAGATATTTTACCAAAGAGTATATATACAAGTAGCAAATCAATACATGAAAATATACTCAATATTATTAGTCATTAGGGAAATGTGAATGAAGCCTACAATACAATAAATACAAACCTATTAAAATGGCCCCAATTAAGAGAACAAAAAACCTGGTCATACCACGTATTGGTGAGGTTGTGCTATATCCATACAATGGAATATTATACACCAATAAAAATATAAACTACTGATATACCCAACAACATGGAAGTGTCTCAAAATAATTAAGCCAAGATAAAGAAGTCAGACAAAAGAAGGAGCACACACTATGATACTAATTATGTAAAAGTCTAGAAAATGCAAACTAATCTACAGTGATGGAAAGCCTATCTGTCGTTACCTGACAGGGGGGTATGGAGAAGTTGGAGGGAGGATTAAAAAGGATACAAGGAAAGTTTTCATGGTGATGAACATGTTCCTTGTCTTCATCATACCATTGAGTCTTCACAGGTATATAAATGCATTAAAATCTATTAACTTGGATATTTTTAATATGTGTAATTTATTTTGTGTGTTTATACTTCAATAAAGCTATTTTTAAAAGGAAGTAAAAGCAGCATTCCTGAAGCTTCTATGTTGAGCAAGCAAAAAGGAAAGGCTAAGATATATCAGTCCTAGAAAGAAGAAACAGAGCAGCATAATCATTACATAATACAGCAACCCAAACATTCCATTGTAAGAACAGAATGCTGCACACAGGCATAAAAAACCTGGACTAGGACTATATTTTAAGCCATACCAGTTAAGCATTAACACCAGATCCTCAGCAAGAAGGAACAGGCTATGATGTTAGCTGACACTACAGAGGCAGCAAAGACTGAAGCACAGGTTCAGATACCAGGCTGCTTCCATTTACAAATTTTGCAACACTGATTACATCCTGTGTGATTGGGGCAAATTCCACAGCCTCTCCTTGCTCAATCTCTAACTCTTAAAGTGAGAATAATATCCACTTCATGGTGATATTGAGGGAATTAACAGAAAAGGGCGTGTCACATAGGAAGCTAATGAAGATGATGCTGATTCTTAACAGTTCCAGGAAGCAGAGGACACTATTTCCCACTTTAAAAAAAATCCTTGCTCTTTGGAGAAATGGCTGATTTTCGGTCTAGCAGACCCAGAATACAATAAATATATGAGATGATCCTGGAACATCTATCATATGAGGAAGCAAAGAAGTTTTCAAAGACTGGCAGGATTATATCAAAAAAGACTCAGAAAGCTGACATATATTAGTTCTGCTGACAAAAAAAATGGTACAGTTTTAGGGATGGAACAGTAACTCAGAAGGCTGACACAATTCAAATGTTTCAACCCCTGAGTCTACAACGATATTGATAACAATAATGATAGTACTACTCATGTTTTTTCTTCAGAGGATAGTAGAAAACCAGCTCATTATTTTGAATACTGGGAAATAAAAGTAAAGAATTAGGCATTTATTCTGTCTTTGTTATACAATTTGTACTACATGATAGTTAAATAATTGACAAGGGGAATTTCTTTTTAGAGAGGTATTCCAGTTTATCGGGGAAGAGGAATGATGAAACTAACATGCCATCATCTTGCAACCATAACTGTTAACATCCCAGGAAGAGAGAAAACCAGGCACTTTGTGCCTCCTGATTGAGGAACACCTGTATCAAAGCTTTGAACTTAACTGCCCATTAATTGGAAATACAGAGAACAAGCGTACATGTTAAAAATAAACCAGGTAAATTCAATCTGCAAATCTAGAGTGTGGAACAGTCTAAAGGACAAACATCTATCTTCTTTAACAGAAACATCAACCAGCAACAATAAAAAGACAAGAATAAAGAAGAGGTGAAGGAAAATGCGTAGAGCAATAGAGACATATCAACTATTTACAATGTTTTTGAACTTTATTTGGATCTTGGTTCAAACTAACTTTCAAATAATCAAATTATAAACAATTAATAATCATAAGAATAGGAAATACGTACATGACTATATTTAATGATATTAAAGAATTATAGCTATTTATATTAAATGTGATAGTGGTATTATGGTTATACTAAACAGACACATTTTTAAAATACCAAATATTTACAGATTAAATGATTGGATGTTTTGGATTTCAAATAAGAGGAGGTATAGATGAAACAAGATCGACCGTGAATTAGAAAATGGTTAAGGGTGAACACTGGTTTTAAATACTATTATTCATACTTGCGTATGAGTTTAAAATTTTTCAAGGTGAAGTTTGCCACCTACTTAATATAAAATACTCAGAATGTGGATTTTTAAGCTGCATCCTTCTCATACACTGACTTTCCTATCAGTATGTTACCTTGCCCATAGGCATAGTAATACGGACTGAGTGGGCCCTGCATGTTAGAATTAAGAAACTGATTAGCACAGTGGTCAAAAATCATCGAAATGAGCTAAGCAGTTCCCTGTAATTGCACTCAGCTGTGTCATGCCTTGCAGAGCCTCTCGGATCTGCATACAGAGCCATGATTCTGCTGAAAACTATATAGTCATAAAGGTCTTATTAGCTAGTAATGCAGCGTGACCACATTTGGGACAAAGCCAAACAGCTGAGTCAGTATCAGCCATGTCATTTAAAGACACACAAGAGAACGGCTTGGAAAGTAGAGTAGTTCCCTTGGCTCTACTTGTATTCCCTGGGAGTCAGGCTAGAGGCACAGACGAGCAACGCAGCTCTCTGTCCCTGCTGGTGTTGTATCTGATGCTGATCTGGAACCCTGTCCCATCATTTTCCCCTTTCCCAGCAGTAAATTCATTTATAAAAATGCGTACCTTGTTTACATTTTCCAGAGCAACCAGACTTGTCACCCATAGGTGTTTGAGTTTAGTGGTGTCTGGAGTGATGGGAAGTGTTTCTTGCAGCTTTAAATTCTCTCCCCAGATTCCTAACAAACCTTCCTTGCTGATGGTCAAATAACGACTTGAGCTTTTTAAGAAAAGTACTCTTTGAATGGTGTCCTTGTGTTTCCCTGGGAGGAATTCAAGGTCTTTCCACTGGGGAACCACAGTGGCCTTTGCTCGTTCATCATTCTCGTACAGTGTCAACAGCAGAAACGAAGTCAGCTTGTCCCAGTCAATGAAGCCATCTTGGGCTATATCCACTTTGTCAAAGAGTTTCCCATATTCTTCCTTTGTGCCCCAACCAACAATCTCTGTCATCCTCTGCATAAACTCTTCTCTGGACATACCAGCGGTTTGACTTGGCTCTGGGGCCTAGAAATTGGGAGAAACACAAGACAACAGTGAAAGCATCATCAGTACCACAGCATTGCGCTACACCCCAAGGTCGATCTAATCAGTGATTCTTTGAGGGTGCGAAGAAAAATGTCTTTTACTTTACAACAGCCCTAGAGTGAATTGGTGCCGAGGAGCAAATAATTAATGGGGCTACAAGCAGACGTCCTCAATAACAAATGTCCTTACAAGTGGAGCGGAGGAGGCAGCAGAGTCAGAGACCTGTTGTGATGAGAGAAGCCAGGGTCAGAGCGATGCAGGGTTACGTGCCAAGGAAGGCAGGCGGCCTCTAGAGGTTGAAAAAGGCAACGCTTCTGATTCTTCTCTAGAGCTCACAGAAGAAAGGCAAGTCTGGCGTCAGCTCCATTTTATCCCTGTATAACCAACCTATTTTGGAACTTTTGACCTCTAGAACTATGAGATAATAAAGTTGTGCATTTTAAGCTGCTGAATTCATGGTAATTTGTTATAACATCCATAGGAAATTAATACAGTGGTTTACAGAAAAGGAGTGAATCCTGAAGAAAGTTTAGCACAGCCAGTAAATTATACAACAATAGAAATTTAATCCAAGGGCAAGATATATTTCTTAAATATGCATGAAAAACAGTGAACCCACAGACAGTCGATTTTTGTTCTTCATGGTAGTTACGTTTTATAAAGTCTCTACAAACACTAAATCAGCAGGTACTGAGCCACTGCTACTGGAGGAAAAACAAGGATAGGTTTCTTGCACAGTATTTTTATGAACTGACTAGTTCATAATTTTGTTTTATGTGTGTTTCTGTTGAAAGACACCTTATGTAATGTATATTGTTAACTTATTAACATTGAATTCATGGCCAATAGCGCTATAGCTCACGACTGAATGTAATTTATCAAACCCATGTATTTTCTCCATAGGTTACATCACAGTCTTCTTGCACTTAGAAACACTAGACAGCACTTTAGGACTACTTTTGGAGGCCATTTTAAAGAATGGAATCACCAACAAAAAGCATAAAAAAAAACCGTGGCACTAAATAGACCACAAATAGGACACTCTTTTACAGTAAAAGAACAGAAATAAGAAGGCAAAGTATTCTCTTGTTGGAACTCAGCCTGGAGTATGCACCTCACAAGGCTAATTTTTTTGCTACTCTGTATATGTCTGTGAATGTTCATAAAATTGCCTTAAGTATTGAACAAAGAAGTACATATACCTTTGTAAATAAGTATTTTCAAGTTTTTCAGTCATATGCCCAGAAGGGGGATTGCTGAGTCATATGGTAATTCTAATCTTAATTTTTTGAGGAACTGCCATACTGTTTTCCATAATGGCTGCACATTTTAGCAAGCAAGCAAGTTTGCAAACACAAAATTCATGAATAATGAAAATCATCCATATTTCAAGAAAGTACATAGCTTAATATTGACCGATTGTTTAGTTGGGTGAAATTCATGATGAGAAAAATCTACTTTTCCTATTACTTCAGAGCCCAAAAGTAAGGTTTGAGAGTTAGCTCTGGGAGGTTGTAGGAACTGGGGGAACTATCAGGAGTATACGTCACTGATGAGTCAATTTCCACAACTATAAAATGAATATGGTGATATCAGTCACAGGAACTTGTTATGAAGATTAACTGACATATCAATAGATGCAGAAAAAGCACTTGACAAAATTCAATACCTGTTCATGATAAAAATTCTCAATAAACTAAGAATAAAATAAAATTTCCTTAACTTGATAAAGAATATCTGCAAAAAAACCCCAAACAATATGCATAAAGATGAGAAACTTGAAACTTTTCTAAGATCAATTACGTACACAGCAAAAATGTCCCCTCCCATCATTGCTTTTCAGCATCATCCTGGAAACTCTACATAATGCAATAAGACAAAAACAAAGGAAATAAGGGATATAAAGATTGGGCAGGAAGGAATAAAGTTGCATTTGCTCTCAGATGGCATGATCATCTATGTAGAAAGTGTGAAAGAACTGACAAACTCTTAGAACTAATAAGTGATTGCAGCAAGACTGTAGGATAAAAGGCTAATATACAAAACTTAATGGCTTTGCTACACACCAACAAGGAACAAATGGAATTTGAAATTAAAACCACAAAACCATTTCCTTTAGCAGGCACAAAATGAAATACTTTTGTATAAATCTTAAAAAAATACATATGTATAAGATCTATACAAGAAAATCTACAAACCTTTGGTTAATGAAATCAAGAACGAAATAAATGAAGAGATTGCCCATGTTCAAGAATAGGAAGACTCAAAATAATCCAAAGATTTCATACCATTCCAAACAAATTACAGAACGTTATTTTGTGGAGTTATCCACAAAAATAACTGACAATAAACTGATAACTGGTACAAAGTTACCAGTTTTATATAAAAAAACTGATTATAAAGTTTATATGGAGAGGCAAAAGACCAAGATATGCTAACAAAATACTGAAGGACAAGAAGAGTGTTGGAGGACTGACTCTACCCAACGCCTAGACTTACTGTGAAGGTATAGTAGCCAAGACAGTGTGGTGTTGGCATAAGAACAGACAAATGTATCAATGGAACAGAATGAGAACACAGAAAACTCACATAAACATAGTCAACTGATCTTTGACAGAGGATGAGATACAATGATGGAAAGATAATATTTTCAACAAATGCTGCTACAATAACTGAACATCCACATGATTTTAAAAAAATGAATCTAGATACAGATCTTATGCCCTTTACAAAAATTAACTCAAAATGGATTACAAACCTCAATATAAAATGGAAAACAATAAAACTCCTAGAAGATAGCACAGAAGCAAACCCAAATAATCTTGATTTTGGTGATGACTTTTTAAATGGGATATCCCAAAAGGCATGAATAATGAAAGAAAGAAATTATGATCTGGACTTCATTAAAATTAAAAGTTTCTGCTCTGTAAAATATAATGTCAAGAGAATAAGAAGGCAAGCACAGACTGAGAGAAAATATTTTCCAAAGATACTTCTGATTAAAAATTCCTCCAAAATGTACAAAGAATTCTTAAAATTCAACAATAAGAAAACAAACAATCCAATTAACAATGGGCCAAAGATATATTCTCAGCAAAGATATACAGAGGGCAAGTGCGCATATTAAAAGGCAGAGAACTGAAAATTAAAAAAAAAACAAAACAAAAAAAAACCAATGAGATATCATTCATTGCACACTTAGAATGACCAAAATCTGGAACACTGAAAACACCAAATGCTGGCAAGAATGCAGGGCAACAAGAACTCTCACACATCACTGGTGGGAATGCAAAATGGTACAGACACTTTGGTGGTTTCTTACAAAACTCACAAATCCAGCAATCGACCCACATAAATCCAGCAATCACACTCCTTGGTATTTACCCAAGGGAGCTGAGCGCTCACGTCCACACAAAACTGGCACAGATATTCATAGCAGCCAGGATGTCCTTCAGCGGGTGAGTTGATAAATTAACGGTGTTATCGAGTGATGAAAAGACACAGAGGAAACTGAAATGCATATTGCTGAGTGAAAGAAGCCAACCTGAAAAAGTTACATACTGTATGATCAGAGGTTGCCAAGGGATTAGAGGAGTGGGGGAGGGAGGAATAGGCAGAACACAGAGCCTTTTTAAGGCAGTGAAACTGCTCTGTATGATACCATAATGATGATACATGTCATTATACATTTGTTGAAATTCATAGAATGCGCAACTCTAAGAAAGAACCCTAATGTAAACTTGGGTTTGGGTGTCTGTGTAGACTCATCAAGTGTAACAACTGTACCACTCTGCAGGGAGATGCTGATGATGAGGGGGGTTGGGCCTGTTTCTCGTAGGTGTAATCGCTGTATTTTCTGCTTAATTTTGTTGTGAACCTAAAATTCCTCAATACATTTAAAGTCTTAATACACAAATGATTAACTGAGATGTTATGTGTGCAAGAACTACGCAATCAGGTACTTAATAGAAGTTAACCTACGCTTTTAATTAAATTAATTTCCCAAGAAATAATTGGTGTCTAGTCCTTTGAAGTACTCAGAAGTCCATAATTCTCTCTTTCTTAAATTATTTTTGGTCTAACAAGCTTAGATAGATGGAAATTTTCAGTGACCCAGATTTTAAGTATAGAGAAAGACATCTGAACCTAAAAACACTCCATTTAAGCCAAAACTGTAAACTGTTCGTGAAAGCTACATCATGTTGATCTTTTATTTCAAATTATTACATCAATCAACCCCTCATATCTATGTCAGTATCCCATTAATTTCATAAAATACATTTTAAAGCTTAGTCTCAGAGTATTTTCTTCCTATGAACTAATAATTTATTTTGATTTCTAAGGACAAAAACTGTTCTGACAAATATCAGAACACTCTTTCTTATTTATTGGAACATGAAATTGGAACTAGACTATAAACAAAGAATAAAACAAATGTTCTTCCCTGAAGTAAGTTAAACAATGGACTTCATATTTTCTGCATATGGATCATGCCCATGTGCACAGGGAAGACGTGCTGAATACGCCCGACCAATCTGACAGGAAAGCACGCCTGTCTGGTGTGCTGGACAGCCTGGCACTGACTGTGCACTCGGGAGCTTTTTAGGTTTTTTGTTGTTTTAGGTTTGAAAAGAAAACCATGATTTTGCTATACCTTTGGTTAAAATTCAAGAATTTGCCTTTCCTACAAAATCCTAACTTAGTCAAGAATCATTATTCCTTGACCAATAAGTATGTGGTTTATGTTTATTAATTCTATTACATGTTGTTTTAATAAATTAGTTAAATGTAGAATTAAGGTGATCTTTTATATGAGCTTTAAAACACAAATGCGATAACTTTTATTATACAGTTAATTCTTATTTGTTCATGGCTCCCATTTATGTTCTGGGACTAGAATTACTTCATTCATTCTGTTATATTATATATATATATATATATATATATATATATATACACATATATATCACAATCTGTGGTGAGGAGACTGTGGTTGTACAGTTGCTTCAGCCTCAGTTATTACACATATAAGTAGGGATTGTAATAACTAGCTCTTAGAGCTGTTATCAGGATTAGTTGATAAATCAATGTATGTACACCACATGGGATAATTTATTGTGTGTATAGCATATTTATACTCAATAAAGGTTAATTCCCTGCTCAATGTTTTAAAAGAATAAAACCATAAACTAAGCCATCATGACAGTAACGACTCTTCTCTGAAGATGTAGATCATTGATTTGTTGATGTGTGTGCTTTTGTGTGTGTGTGTGTGCATGAGACTTCCAGAGTTGTACATATTGTTGGCAAAAAGGTTCCTTTGTTTTTGTTTTTGTTTTGTACGATGGCTCTTGTAGAGCTCAGTTGTCTTTAACTTCATTCTAAACAATTTTGTTAGATTGTATTGTGACAGCCATCACGTCAGTGTGCATTCAAAAAACTTACCAAAATTAGTGAATTTTGTGTAGCCATTTTAATACTGAAGATGGAAGAAGATAAGCAACATTTTCTGGCACATTATGTCTTATTAAACTGAAACGTAAAAAAAAAGATTTGTGCAGTGTATGGAGAAGGTCCTGTGACTGATCAAACGTGTCAAAAGTGGTGTGTGAAGACTTATGCTGGAGATTTCTCTATGGACAATGCTCCACGGTTGAGGAGACCAGTTGAAGTCAATAGCAATCAAATCGAAACATTGAGAACAATAAACATTACACCATGCAGGAGATAGCTGACATACTCAAAATATCCAAATCAATAAAGTTATTGGTGAAAATAAAAAATGTGTCTTTTATTGTATGGAAAAAGACTACAAGAACTTTTTGACCAACCCAATAATTACTAATTTTAATAAACTTAGCCTGCCTATTGTATCGGGGGTGGGTAGGTGCCCCCTGGATGGCTCTGAGAGACTCCTCAGTGGGTCAGGAGAGTATGCGTAGGACACTCTGCAACAGGATTATGTGAAGTCCTATTTCCATCACGATTACCAGTTGCTGGTTTTTGGCATAACACGAAACAGAAACTGTGTACACACTGTTGCAGCTGCTTTTGCTCAAAGGCCCAAATACAGACTATCCTAAGCGAGCCCAGTGAAAGGAAAGTGTACCTGTTCCAGAAACCGCGACCATTTCCTAGGTGCAAGGCCAAATCACTGTAATCATAGCTTCTGCCTTGTCTTGGGCCACTTGTACTGCTCCTCTGAGGACTGTGGGTGAGGCATTAAACTTCTTGGCAAAAGGTTACTCCACAGAAAGAAAGAGAAAATAATCCTTCAATCTAAAAACGAGCTTGAACATACTATGATTTAGTTGCTACAAACTCTCAATCTGTAATTAGATTCAGTCATGAGTGGCAAAATAATTTATCTTTGTATAATCTTTGGATATATATACCTTTGTATGTATATATACACATATAAATACATAAATATTTATATATAGATACACATACATACATATATACTTACATATTTAAATTAGTACTAATTCAGTTAGCATCTGGTTTCATGCCTTTGAGACATCACATTTGTGTGACCCCAGGCCACAGCGTCTGAGGGTCCAATAAGATGATCTGTATACATAAGGCCATTCTTACTTTAATAATTCTTTAAAGGAGTTATTATTGTTGAAGATATGTCCACATCAAGCTAAATTCACAAACATATTCAGTATAATCAGGGAAATATTAATAATTTAGGAAATTTTAATTCATTATAAAACATAGAGCACAAAACAATTCTGTCTCTTCAATTGAAAATTTAATTAGTATGGCTTTAATAAGGTTTTCTTCCAATTGGCTCTAATTTGGTGTATACCTAACAAATAAAAACTATCTAACCATGTTTAAAAGTATATCTTTCACTCCTATTAGTCAAGAGTCTCTGTCTGGTCTTTTTGAGGTACAATTCAGTGCCCCTGTGTCTCTTAGAACTCATTTTCTGATAAAGTGAAAAGTGTATGATCCATTAGAAAACATATTCTCACTCAACTCTTCCTGAGATAATGCTTTTAAACTTATTTTTTATGTCTATGTAACTATTGAGTGAGAAAATAATGAGCTATTTTCTCCAATTTTTCTTGCAAGAACAGTAATATACTCAGAATGCCTGGCTGATTATCTCAGTAGGCACAGTGTTGGACCTTTAGAGAAGTTTCCTGTTTCCCTGAATCCCTGTCAAAGAATATTCTAAAAATCATTTCCATCTGCCCGGAAAGGTTTTTCTGCAGCTACAATCAGTTCTAGTGAACTGCTTATCTATTTTTTATAAAAAATGAACTCTGTAAAATTCTGTTCACCTTCTGAGCTTTCTAAGATTTGGAGTTCACTGTAACTTACAGGAAAACTGAGCACTAAGCCTAAGTGCAGACCTTCAAAAATCTACCCTTTGTAAGAAATCAGACAGCCCTTTCCTCTTTAAGAAGAGATTATGTGCTTTCAGTTAGCAATGTGTGAGCCCATGTATTTTAAAATTATTTATTTCTGCACAAAATAATCTGTTTTTACTATAGAAAACACAAGATGTAGATCAGACAAAAATTAAAATTCTCCATGATGCCATCAGCCTTTCGGATTTTTTCTAGGCAGGAACAGAATATTTGTGTATTATTTACCAAATGGTGCCATGATATACCTATCTTTGATTGCTGCTCTCCCAATGCAGGTCATGTCATGAAGCTATCTATGCCTTGTACAATGAACACTGGTCTTTATCATCATTTTAAATGGCTGCACAATATTCTATAGAGAAGGCATCCTATTTATAAACACCTATTGTCTTCAATTGTTCTCAATTCTTGGCTGTTTTATATAAATAACGTAGAGGCAAACATCCTTACACATATATCTTTGCTCAATTGTCCAATTATTTCCTATGGAAAATTTATTAGAAGCAGATTTGCTGAGTCAAAGAATTTACACATTCTTAAAGCTCTTGATATAGCTTATGAAACCCTCCTCTGGAGATGGTTGAACAAATTTACATTTTCATCAACAAAGTATGAGATTGACTATATTGCCCAAAATCTCACCAACTTGTGGTACTCTCATTCTTCATAAGACTCATCAGTTGGTTGCTAAAAAATAGTTCTAGTGAGCCTAAACATTGACATACCTTCAGGTAAAACAGAGCAATGCATTCCTACAGCAGACACAATTCTTTCAAAAAGCCTGACAACTCTTAGAAATGCTCTTTATGTTTTTCCCCTTTAACTTTTTCCTATGGCAATATTTTATAATGACATGCGGAAAGAAAAAGTTTCTTCGTTTCTCCTATTCTGTAAATAAGGACTTGCCCAAAACAAGAATACAGGTCCCAATTAAAAACTATGGAGAGAGCACAATTCAGTTTGATCAGAAATCTGGGTATTCTCTCCTCTGCCAAAACTGACAGTGTGTTTGCTTGTCACTGACCGAAGGATGGCTGCCTTTATCCATTGGTTGCTATTTTCTCCCAGATCCTGAAAACTGATCTGTTCGTTAATAAATGTGTATTGAGCATGTACACCACACATGCTGGCATAAAGTAGGCTTATTTATTCATCTGTTAAACAAATATATGTTAAGTGCCCGCTCCATGTCAAACTCTATTCTAAACACTCAGCACCAGCTTTCAATAAGACAGATAAGCTCTATGTTCTTCGAATACTTAGACTTCAGTGGGGAGGCTGGGTGTGCTGGTCACAATGATTCTAGGTACCAAAAGTAATAAAAGATCCAAAGAATCACACTAATTATGTTTTCCTTCCAATTTCAAACAGAATCTAGACTTTAAACATGTCAAAACATTCCACAAGCAGAAACCCTATAAGGCCCAGAGACTTTCCCTGGTTTGAATGCTTCTTGTCTTCTACCTTTCCTTCAGATCCTTAGAATTGCACAATGTTTCTTTTTTCTGCATGAAAAATAGTTTCTAATAGGATCTCAGAATCTTGTTTTGCCCAGAACCTGCTAGTTTTATCAAGCACTTCACCATAAATAACATTTCTTCTGCCAAATATTTGGCATGATTTTTGGGTAATGTTTCGTGACAGCTGAATTAGTATGCACTATCAAAATGCATTCTTTCCCCTTATCTCTGTAATAAAATTTAAAATTAACATGCTGCTTTCTCACGCTTCATCCTGTTGCATTTGCCTCAATTTCTCTCGGTTACAAAGCATGTTGGTTATGAATATGTATTAGGGTTTGCTGTCAAACCCTGTGAACATCTTCTGGAGCAGATTAGATATGTTATTTCAAAACAAAGGCATCAGTTTATATCCCCCCTGCAATTTTCACTTACCAATGAACATTCATGAGAGACTGAACAACAGAACAGGAGAGACTAGTCCACCAGCCAAGGTTCTCTCTTGCTTCAATAGATTTTAGTTGGTTTTAATTTTCATTTACATTACGATATCAATGATTCATAAGCTCACCAATCTAAATGGAGTTTAAATTTTGTGACGAACAAAGGCACAGACCTTGAAATCCCTGTACTGAATTTAAGGTTTGGAACTAAACTTTTCTAAACCAAAATATCAACAGTTAGATTTCCTATCAACTGGCAAATTAGAATTGAATTGCCGCTGCAGGAGAAACAAAGTCGATAAATCTACCTTTCACTTTTAAATAAAGATAATCATAATCCCCAAGATACGTAATTGTCCATATCATTTTCTCTGTCTACGGAAGTTTTCAGTTCTCTGCTTCAAGACCTAAATGATGTTTATTACCATCATCTTTTTGTCTAAGCAGGAGACTTGGGGGCATGCGCCTGACCAGAGGAATGGTACAGCCAAGAGACAATGGAGCTTCATTGGTCTTCATTTGGAAATATCACTACAGAAGGATAAACATATATTGTTTTGAAAAACAATTTTAATTCTTTTTTAATATTTTTAAAAACAATTGTGGTCCATTAGTTGGAAGCCATAAATGGAGTCAAAGAATTCATGCATCCACAAATTCATGCATTTTAGAGCTAGAAGAAAGTTTAGAGAATCTATCCCAAACTCTTCATTTAAGTAGAAAATACTGAGGCTCAGAGAGTTAAAAAGATTTCTTGGGTAACACAGCTCACCGTTGACCCGTTGACAGAACGAGGCCTACAACCAATGATTTCCAGTCCCTAATCACTTTTATTACACCACAAATGTGTTGATCTCAGCAAACCCTGATTATCTCTAGCATAACACGTTCATCAACAATCCAGAAATATGTGAGGTTAGAATTTGTATACCCAAATAATGTCATGCAGTCTTGATAAAAGATATTTACCTAGATCCATAAAACTTTATGATGATATACTTACAATTTACATATGAAGTCTAAAATCAATAAAGCATGAATAAACTAAAAAGTCAAAAATATTTCAAACCAGGTTCTAGAAGAAAATCCTTTCATCTAAATTATCATCTCCTCACCCTTGCATCATTCTCAAACCAACTCTCCAACACTTCAACTAATCTCTGGCCTTCATACTCATTCCTTTGACCTCTCACCCTTTCATCCCAGGTATCAAGCAGAACACTAGCTGAGCACTGACAAAGATCACACAAATGCTGAATGGTGTCACTATAATAAAATGCACTCTCTAATCTCAAAATGTTCCTCTAAACTACTAGAAACCCTCCCAAGTTTCTTGCTGAACTCTTAGTCTTATTCTCCACATTCTTTAAACTTCTGCTAATAGAGAAATTTAACTTGTAATTCACAGAAATGAAGGAAAAGAAAGAAGAGGATGAGAGGAAAAGAGGACAAGAAAGAGATGTCAATCAGATGGGAACTTTCTCAAAAGTCTGCGAGATAGATTGACTTGCATCCTTTCCTTCCTGTGGCAACAGAACTGCTTCTCTCATCTGGACACCTCCTTTCACTGCCTCAAAGGATCTCTTCGATCATCCTCTTCCTGCTCTCGATTGACTCCTTTGCATCAGCATTTAAACACGGTCAGGTAACTCGAATCATTAACAATCTTTCTTCGACACGACCATATACTTTTATGCTCATCCTTCTTGTCCTTTCAAACAGCTGACTTAAAGGAATCGGGTTCACACGTCTCAATTTGCTCACCTCCAACTTTCTGAACCCATTGTAATATAGCTTCTTTCCCTTTCCCTCCACTGAAGCTGCTCTTACCAAAAAGACTAAAAATCAGTAATGGTATCCTTCAGTGGATTCGTACCAGTTCTTATGAGATGAAAAATATGCCAAGTTAATATTTGGTTCCAAATAGCTTGGAGAAAATTTCTTGAGATTCCTATTTAGTTGAAAAGTGAAACTGGGGGTACGTGTAAGACATCAATGAAAGAAGAAAAACACTCAAGCTGCTGTAAAGGAGAAGAGAAGAATTCGATTATGTGTTTTTATTGTTTTGGTTTCATTGGTTTATTAGACACAGAAAGAGAGAAGAGTGGCAGAAAGGGGACGTGAACGAGGTCGGTGGCAGCATGATGGCAGAGGTGACATGGCAATAAAGGGCCATTTAGAAAGTTCCAAAGGCAACAAAGCTAAAATAACAAAATTAAATATATATATATATATATTTATATATATATATATATATATATATATATTTCTTACTCTTTTTATAAGCCAAGTAGTATACCGTGATTTATTTATCCATTCATTTACTGATAAATAATTCAGTTATTTTAAACTCTCTATTTGATTTACAATATTAAATAAATAGTCTTATGCAAATATATTTTCTTCACATTATAATTTATTTAGAATAGTTTGTAGAGTTGAAATTGCTGGTTCTAAAAATATACTTTTGGAGTTCTGGCCAAGATGGCAACATAAATAAATGTGCTACACCAATCTTTCCATAACCACATCAAAATCACAAATACACTACAGGACAAGCATAATTCAGAACCACTTGAAATCCAGCTCAACAGAAACCCTACAACTAAGGATATAAAGAAGCCACATCATGATTGGTAGGAGAGGTGGAGATATAGAACAGGCTCATCCCTTACTTACATGTGGCAGATAAAAACTGGGAAGTATATTTTGGCTGCAGAGGGCCCTCCTGAGGACTGAGGGGTCCCAGCCCCACAGCAGGCCCCCCATCCTAGGGTTCCAGTGTTGTGATGGGAAGTCCTCATAACTCCAGTCTGTGAAAACCAGTGGAGATTGTGGCTAAGACAGAGTCTCCCAGAGTCCCAGGCAGTTCCTCCTACAGGACCTCTGCATGGACTTACTCAGACTCTCCCTCTGAGCTCCAGTACTGGAGCAGAACCTCAAAATACACCAGGATATATGGGAAGGAACTAAATTGTCTGGCATCATGGTGAGAGCAGAAGGAACAGCTTTCTCCCAGACAGAAGCACTGGCAGAGGCCATTGTTCATTTTCTGGGCCCTCCCTCAGAGAGCTGGCAGGCAGATGCCATATCTGAATCTCCACAAACCTAGCTAACACTGTTCACCCAACCCTGGTGATTCCATGAGACCCTACCCCACCCAACTTTTGGGCCCACCTCACTGTTTCCAGTGGCTTTTCCATAAGAATGTCCTGTCTTGGCTCATTCCTAAAATCTCTCAAACAGGCAGTATCTGGTCATTGTGTGCCCTGTACCTCTCACTAAGTAGCCCCAGGCCTGAAATTAGCAGCAGCAGCCTTGGTTCACAGCTTGGCCTATCCTGGGCATCTCCAAGCTCAGCACTTTTTTGAAGGGCAGGATACAGGTGGTGGCTAACCTTGGACTACACCTCTTGGGAGGCCCCATGGATACCTCACAAGCAACACACTCAAGGGGAGGATTCAGAGGGCACCAGAGCCCTGCTGAAGTAGATCCTGCTCCACAGGGTGGGCCCTACACTATTGATCCTCAATGGTAGTTGCAGCCAGTCCTCGTAGTCAATGAGCATGGGGATAAATTTCTCCCATTGACATGGCAACAACAATCAAAACTCAACTACAAGAGAAGGATGTACATAGCCCAAGGAGGTGGGGGACAAACCTGGAGTGCCCAGCTCAAGTGATCAGGGAGACTGTGCCTCTGGAGCCTATAGAATACCTACTACATAAAGCCACTCTATCAAGCCCAGGAGACCATAAGTTCTGTCTAATACAAATAAACCAACACAGGGAGACTGCCAGAAAAAGGAGACAAAGAAACATTTCCCAAATGAAACAAGAGAACAAATTCCAGAAAACAAACAAACAAACAAAAAAACTAAACAAAATGAATACAAACAATCTACCAGATACAGAGTTGAAAACACTGGTTATAAGGATGCTCAATAAACTTAGGGGAAAAGCAGGTGTACTTAGTGAAGATTTCAACACAGAGATAAAATATATAAAAATGGAAGTAGAAAATGTATAAAAGAACCAGTCAGAAATAAAGAATACACTAACTAAAATCAAGAATACATTACAGGAAATCAACAGTTCAGCAGATGAAGTAGAGGATCAAATGAGAGATTTGGAAGATAGGCAATAAAAAAAAAACCAACCAGAACAGCAAAAGATAAGAATAGTATAAGGAGTCTCTGGGACAATTTCAAGTGTACCAACATTCTCATCATGGATGTGCCAAGAGAAGAAGAGAGAAAGCAAGGAATTAAAAACCTATGTAAATGAAAGCTCCTCAAGATGGCGGCACCCGGGGCTGAGGCGCAAGAAGGATATGGAATATTATCTTGTAAAATGGAAAGGATAGCCAGATTCTACAAATACTTGGGAACTTTTGCAAAATCTCAAGTGCCCATTACTACTTCAGCAATTTTCTAATGACAAGCATAATTATTTATCTCGGGTAAAGAAAGGCAAAGCAGTAACTCTAAATAATAACAAAGCTTTGAAACCTGCCATTGTTGAAACAAAGGATAGCTCTGCAGAGATGTCAAGATGAACTCAACAGAAGAAAAAATAATAAAGAAATGATTTTTGTTGAAAATACTGTTGACTTAGATAGAGGGCCCACCTTCAGACTTCTACTACTTTAATGAATACAAACCCACTCCCGGAATCAGCTTAGTAAATGAAGCCACCTTTGGTTGTTCATGCACAGATTGCTTCTTGGAGAAATGTTGTCCTGCTGAAGCTGGAGTTCTTTTGGCTTATAATAAAAACCATCAAATTAAAATCCCACCCGGTACTCCCATTTATGAATGCAACTCAAGATGTCAGCGTGGACCTGACTGTCCCAACAGGATGGTACAAAAAGGCATACAGTATTCACTTTGCATCTTTCAAACTAGCAATGGCTGTGGCTGGGGTGTAAAGACCCTGGTAAAGATTAAAAGAATAGTTTTGTCATGGAATGTGTTGGAGAGGTAATCACAAGTGAAAAAGCTGAGAGACGGGGGCAGTTATATGACAACAGAGGAATCACATATCTCTTTGATCTGAACCATGAATCTGATGAATTCACAGTGGATGCAGCTAGATATGGAAATGTGTCTCATTTTGTGAATCACAGTTGTGACCCATATCTTCAGGTGTTCAATGTTTTCACTGATAACCTTGATACCTGTCTTCCCTGGATAGTGTTATTCTCCACAAGAACCATTAATGCTGGAGAAGAGCTCATTTTGATTACCAAATGAAAGGTTCTGGAGATATATCTTCAGATTCTATTGACTACAGCCCAGCCAAAAAGAGAGTGAGAACTGTGTGCAAGTGTGGAGTTGTGACTTACAGAGGTTACCTCAACTGAATTTTCAGGAAATAGAGCTGAGGATAATTGTAGTTTTGCTTTCTAATGTTAACATTTTTTAAATAAATATTTGGGACCCTTTTCATATTTAAAAAAAAAACCCATGTGAAAAAATAATTACAGAAAACTTCCCCAACCTGATGAAAAAAATAGACATACAAGTTCAGTAAGCACAGAGAGTCCTAAACAAGATGAACCCAAAGAGGACTACTCTAAGACACATCATAGTTAAATAGTCAAAGATTAAAGACAAAGAAAGACTCTTACAATAAAAGCAGCAAGGGAAGGACATTTAGTTATCTACAAGGCAGCTCTCATAAGGCTGTCAGTTGATTTCTCAGAAGAAACTTTGTAGTCCAGAGGAGACTGGCAAGAAATATTCAAAGCGATGGAAAGCAAGGAGATACAACAAATCGCTCTACCCATCAAAGCTATCATTTAGAATTCAAGGGCAGATAAAGAGTTTCCCAGACAACGAAAAGCTAAAGGAGTTCACTACCACCAAACAATTATTACAAGAAATGTTAAAGGGTCTTTTTTAAGATGGGAGGGGGTTACTGGATGGGTGAAAAAGGTGACAGGATTAAGAAGTACAAAGCGGTAGTTACGGAATAGTCATGGGGGTGTAAAATGCAGCATAGTCAGTAATGTTGTAATTACAGTGCATGGCGTCACATGAGTATTAGATTTATTGAGGTGTCTAATCACTGGGCTGTACATCTGAAACTAATATAATATCGTATATCAACTGTAATTGTAAAACAAAAGATGATTTAAAGTAAAAAATATACTTTTGATACATTTTACATTTGATATATTCTAGAAAATTGTCTACAAAAAGATTTGACAGTTTTACAGTCTTAGATTTACAGTCTTAGTAATAGTACTCATTTCCTTGATTCTTTGCCAATAGTAAATATTATTGCTCTTTTTAATCTTTGCCAAGTTGATGAATAAAAAAGGATGTCTACTGTTTTTGATTAGAGTTTCAAATCTAATTTTTAATGAGCTGAGTATCTTGTCACATGATTAGCAGCTCTTTGTGTGGCACTTCTCCTTGAATGCATAAAAATGATAATATATGTAAATATGTCATTAAAGCTATAGGTGATATGTGTACGTGCATATATAGATAGAAATGATAAAAAAATACATTGGGAAATGTAGCATTAAGAGTAGTTATCCAGGCAGTGCAGTGATTGTGGGTTGACCATAGTCATGAGGGAATTTCACGTGTTACTTGGATTTTTTACGATGAGAATAATATATTCCAACTTTTTTAAATAATAAAGTGACTTAAATAAATAGACAGCATAAAAATGAATAAAACTGTATATGGCTGTCTACAGCTTCTTTTCCTAGTTGCTTGCTTGTCATCTATTTACTGTTGCATCAACTTCAGTAGTTCCTCTACCCGCTTGAAGGAGTTCCTGGAGATCCGGTCTCAGACACTCCGCTGTCCTCCAGCTACCTCCTTTGCACCCCTGGTCTCCACCTGCAGAGATCTACGTATCTCACACTGATATCTCTGCCTGCCTAGCCCTTTAACTTGGCTTTAAACAAATAATGGCATTGAATTTAATCAAAACATGTGCAATTACAGGGACAAAAAGAACATATGGGAACCTCTGAGAAGAGAAAATAGGAACATAGTAAGGTGCTAATCCAGCCTGGGTAGTGAGACAAGACTTTCCTGAGAGAGTGGTATTTAAATATGAAAGGTGAGTAGGTGTTAACTGGGAAATACCATTAAAGCATTCAAATAACTAAAATATGAGCAGCATGACTAAAACAATTGGGGTACTGTTAGACTAGCTCGAAGGAAAGTATTTTCTGTTATCTCTGGGGCCAAGAATCAACTTGGCCTCCAGGCTCCAAGGCATGAGAAGTCGGATATGCTTCCAGGGGAATGGAGGGGCTGAGAGGAGCCCCTTGGCCATATAAATGTGGCCAGAGTGAGGAAGTGGCAATAGTTAGCAGGATTCCACGAGAAGGATCCAAAGCAGCATTGTCCAAAACGGCATTCTGCAGTAATGGACACATTCTATAATCTGCACTGTCCACTAGGGGAGCTACTAGCCGCAGGTGGCTATTGAGTACTGTAAATATGTCCGGTGCTTTTCGGGAACTGAATGTTTTATTTTATTTAATTCGTATTTTATTTCAATTTAATTTAAATAGTCACGTATGGTTTGTGGCCACCATATTGGGCAATGCAGATCTACAGCAAAACCAATGTGAAACCTGGCTTCAAATGTGTTGAGAATTAAGGAAGAACGCATGCACACATGGGAAACCAAGGAGTAGAGGAAAATAGTGTACCTGGTAGTACTTAGTAGAGAACAGTGTTACCAAGAGAGTCGAAAGTTAATGAAAGTCGTATCGTAAAATAGTGGTAAGACATGATAAAGAAAGAAAAGACCCCAGGAACTTGTGCCTAAGCAAGTGTGGCTCAGAGTCTTGGGAAAAAGTTAGAAATAATGAAGAGACAATTCAGAGGTTTCCTATTTTTTTTTAAAGATTTTATTTTTATTTATTTTTTACAGAGAGGGGAAGGGAGGGAGAAAGAGCAATGTATGGTTGCCTCTCACATGGCCCTCACGGGGACCTGGCCCGCAACCCAGGCATGTGCCCTGACTGGGAATCGAACCGGAATCGCTTGGTTTCTAGCCCGCGCTCAATCCACTGCGCTACACCAGCCAGGGCGAGAGGTTTCCTATTTTTAGTAACAGAGCTGGTGGGGTCTTGTGTCATCATTGGGTATGCTATATTTAATGATATGTGAAAAATGTGAAATCAAAATGGTACAAGTTACAGTTCTTTGGAAGTTTTTGTTGTTTTCCGTTTTTTAATTCTCAGGAAATTTGAAAAAGTAGGCTTTGGTCTACTAAGCATCTTTGCTTTTCTCCCCTCTCCTTTAAAACAAGTTTCCTAGTTGCCTTCTCTGCTCCAGATATGGCTGAAGCTCAAGGTTAAAATGTTTGTTTACCAAAAGCACTCTATCAGCCTCTCTGATCCAAATTAATTTTTGTAAGCACCTGTTCCAAAAGCACACAGAGAAATTGGAAAAGGCACGAAGCTGTTAGAACTTGTCAAAGACTTCAACACAAAGGCCAAGCGTGGAGGAAAACCAATTTTTCATGTGTGTTGACACACAACTTCACTTACTGTGTTTTGGTGATGACATCATTTGCTAACTTCACCCATAAATTCTAGCAAGTCAGACAAAATCACCAAAAAGCCCTCTGTCACTTCCAATTGTGCCAGCTGCAGTGGTATGGGATTTGTCTTCACACTATTACCTGATGTTGAGGAGGGGGACCTGCAGAGCCTCACTGTTTTCTGCTGCCGTCAAAAACAGGCTTTTTCATTCCACTAAGGGAGTTGGGGCAAGATGTGTTCTGACCTACTGCTTTTGTTCAGTAGGTGATGAATTGACTGAGACTGTTGAATGCACTCCGCAGTATATAACAGAGTTATAAATTAAACGTCCCTGTTTACCTTCTCACAAGTCTTCATTGAGATGCCTTTAGAAAGAAAAATAGAATTTAAAAAGCAATGGGTTATTCTTATCTTGTCCTTTTATTCTTCCATTCTTTCTCTGCATTGATTTTATTGTAGGAACTGTTGATTATTCACCAATTACACATTCATTCCAAGTTACAAAGACAGAGTGCTGTGCTATTAACTTAGCATGCTCGATTTGTTCATAAAATACTTATCCTATCCCTTAGAGCAACATCCCCGATAGAGGATGTCTTGCACCCAATGGGAGCCATGCCATACAACAGGCTGGCGAGTGGACAATCTACCCTTTGAGTCCTGGCTCTGTCTACCCCATTGTAATTTGATGAAATATTTTTGAGCTTCATTCAACTTATGCGTAAATGGGAAATAAAAATGTCTGTCTTGCCTACATTCCAGGTTTGTGAAAGGATCAAATAACAAAATAGTTACAGAAGTGCTTGGTAAAATTGTACCATACTTGGAAGATATTAAATTTGTATTTATTATTTTACCTCCACTAATTTCCAGAAAGAATTTTAGTTCGGTTACAACAGAAGGTTCATAGGCATTTGGGTCATTAAAGCAAAGCTAAGGGAATGAGAGTCATATATGAAAATAGCAGATAATTGTTCCAGAAAAATCTATGTTAAGAATAGTTCTATCAGTTGAATACTAAATTTAGCTTTTAACTTCTTGGCAGCTAAGGAAGAACACAAAGCACCATTAGGCACACGACTCTCCCTGATTTATAAGATGAAGCATGTTGTTTTATGAGGAAAGAAGAAGATTTTCCTGCCATTCAACTCTAAGCATTGTGGGTGAAATTGTTCCCTGGGCACACACCTGTCTACATGTTGCAGTTGGAATGCCAGCCTGGCCCACAACACCTTCCCCAGGTGCTCCTCCAGGCTTTTCTCCCCATACTGGCTTGAGACATGGCAAGTGTGGAAGGTAGAAGCTAGAACAAGCTTAGGCACCTGAATCCCTACTTGGAGCTGCCCACCAGTTAGAAATATCCACTTTCTACTTTGTATGAGTGACAAAAATAAACCAGCATCATGTTTGAGCTATTTTACAGTTTGCATACTCTATAAAAATTAAGGTTTTCTAATTTGGAAGTTAGTTGGATAACATAATACACAGGATTTGGGGGGGGGGGTTGTTTCACAAATTTGCACATAATCCTTGCACATGTCCATGCTAACCTTCTCTGTATTGTTCCAATTTTAGTAAATGTGCTCCCAAAGCGTGCACCAGAGTTTTTAACTACCATTTTTATCTAATCTTTTTTTAGTCTTTATGGACTGCCTCATATTTTATCAGGAGCAAAATCTAACGGCTCTAAGGAAAGGGAATGAAACAAGGATGCGTGGCTTTGAGCTGGTGACCCCCGCAGGAGACAGGAAAGAAGCACGAGAGGAGAATCCTTGTAGAATGTGAGACACATCCAGGAGGTCCTGTCCATTCCGGTAAGTTGATGGTGAACATACTATGGGCGATGAAAAGACAGAAAGAGGACAGTTCCTTAATATATTGAGGGGAATCCTAAAAGTATAGAAAGAAAAACAAATAATGGAAAGGCAGAAAAGGTCTAAATCTGATTTTCCTGATCCCCTTAGAGCCTGCTCTGCCCAGCAGGGCATCAGAACCCTCAGCTTTGACCTGTTGGAGCAAAGAAGCATTGTCGATCAGCCAAGGTGTAAGATCTGTCTGCAGCCTTCTTGGGAATTTTGTAAAGACAACCAAGCATCATACATTCTGTGGATCTATTCATTTTACTACATCTCAAGCACAATTCTCAGATCTGCACAAATGCCTCCTGAACTTCTCTGGTCTTGTTAGATGAAGTGTATTTGTTTAGATTCTATTCATCATCCCTCCCCATCCCCAGACAGTTTGTTCTGAGAATACTTCCTGAACATCTCTGAGGACTTCATGCTTGGCCTTCACTATGCCTTTCTCACCCTGAATTGTTTTGGGCCCTTCCTCCTTTGCATATAAACATCCCACCTTTTATACACAGTTTAAGAGATTTCATATCTAGCTATTTAAATCTCAAGATTTAGCAAGACATGGGCAAATGACAGCATGGAGTAGACAGGACAGGGTCAGCCCTTGGCTCTGAACCCATCACCTGGGCTGGAACAGATGCTCCAGGAGGTGATATAGCCACAGTTGTTGACAGAGGTAGGTCAAGACCCAATCCACTGAGTCCAGCAGTGCAGGCAAACGGTAGTCCCAGGTCAATAGGCAGCAGGGCATCCCAGATCAAAGAACAGAATGTCCTGCCAGGTGAGGCCAATAGTGAGGAATTATGAAAAAGAAATACTCAGAACACCTCCACAGCCAGACTTTAGGAAGACAATCAATATATGTCAGGCCTCAGTGAAACTTCAACATTCCATTTCCCTTGACCCATAATTTCTACTTCTCAGCATGCCTATAAAACCAGCAAACCACAGCCATCCTTCTTCACACAATAGCCGGGTTTTGAAGTACCTAAGAGCATGTGAAATATGGTTGATATCAAAATAATATGAATATCCAGAGACTATGTCATTTCTCTAAGCATTAGCAGTGCTACAAGAAAGTTTGAGTAACAGCCATTTTTACAATTCTATGAAGAATACAATTTCCCTTCCTTCAAGTTGACATATGGCTTTTTGGACACCATCACTTGAAAGAAAATGAAATTCACAAGTTATTTTTCTAGTACTTCTACCCAGGTATCTTTTTTGTTCTAAAGAAGAGGATCAAAGCATCAAGTAAAATTTTTTGAATGTTAATAAAGTAGGAGATAGAAAATGATGTTCTTGTTCTGTTCTATGTGAATTTCTGTCTTTGCAAATCTTATTACCCACACTTCCTACTGCCAACTAAAAGGAATGTGGAATCACAGCTGTGTCATGGAAGTCTAACTGCCTTTAGGAAGCACATGAATTAGAATCAAGGCTGTAGAGACTACATGGTTCAGCCTCTACTTGGGGGACATGTAATACCTCTTCGCTGAGCACTTGCTCTTTCAAGCCCTCCCCAGCATGCCTGAGATGATATCTCACCTAATCCTCACAACAACCCCATTACCTCCATGTTAGAAATCAGGAAAACTGAGCCCCAAAGAGGTTAAGTGATTTGCAGTCACAGTATAAGTGACAAAACTGGAATTCAAACACTAAGTGATTGTGACTTGTCTGTACCATCACACGACAAACATAAGCATTACCAACTTTGTTCCTAAATGATACTGCTAAGATTGATAAGGTATGTGATATGTCATTTGGAAATATGTGCGAAACATTTGCCACACCATTGAAAGACCCAATTTCCTATTTTTTTAATTAAGCATCACCATTGCTATTAAAGGAGATGGACTTTCCCTAATGTCTGACAACTTCAGACCCAAATGAGGAAACATCATCTAAAAAACAAAATGAGAGATAAAGAATCTAGTGTCAGAATCTTGGCATTTCTAAGACCATGTCTTGAGTGACTGGGCTACAAATCACTGCCTTTAGAGTGCTGGGTTGCGGGACAGCTGCCAAGGGCAATTTCTCCTCGTACAGTTGTATCCCTACCTGTAGCCTGTGACTTAGTGCTCACGGAAGATGGACGAGACTCCGCTGAAACTGCCTTGCGTATCATTCTTCTCTAGGTGTCCATGCTGTGTTTGGAAATCATGTTGGCTCAAGGGCTAGCATTCAGCCCTGCTTGCCCATTGGCCATTGGATAATTCCATTCTGTGTGTGTTGAATCTACTAAAAATGGCCAAACTTTTTTTTTCCTTGAAAACACCTGCAAAGTTCAATTTCTTTTTAAAGAACTGTCATTAGATTCTCTGTGTTCATGCAGGCTCCAGACTGCGATCTCTTCTCCTATCACTAACATGTGCTTTTCCCACTGGTAATTTCAAAATAAGTGGTCTGGCCTTTGAAATGTTTAAAGTTAAAAAAGAAAAACAAAATCTTGAGATTGATTTGACCCGTTTTCCGTGGGTTTACTCCAGATAATAAGTAATTTGAAAAGAACGCCCACGCCCAGCGTTCCGGAGCAGTTTCCTTCTCTGCCGTAATGACGGTGTCATGCTGACTCTCCTCGTAGCCCCGAGCACTCAAAGACCCTGTGTGCTTAGCACCAGAACAAAACTGCCACCTTTCTGTTCATTCCAGAGTCAAAGTTGTTATAATCTGCTGTTATGTTTTTCTGAATGTCTTGTCAAAATGTTTGCTCTATCAAAATATGTGAAATTCATCTGGGTCATCGAACATGAAGAGCCCTGAAATCTTCCAGACAAATGGGGCTGGATGAATAGCAAACACATGAAGATGAGAAGGAGGAACGTGAAGGGCAAAGCATGTCTTTGCTACTAAGTCTGATAGATTCTATTAGAAAGAAAGGATTGATGGCATCGGGACATTAATTTATCAACACAGGTAGAAGCTAACTTATACAAGATGCAGTATAGCAGGGTTTTTTTTTTGGATAGCTAAAGATTAAAATATGTTCCAATTACAGGATAATATAATTGTTAGATTTCATCATACTAGGTTCATTTCAAGGTGATATTTCAAGATATTGTATGTCTGTTTCAAATTAATATGGACATTTCCAAGTACCCAGGAGGACTTGTAGAAGATCTGAGATCATATTTTAGTAAACATCATGAAGTAGAAAGAATTGGGGTTCATGCCTACCTAAATTCCATAGCACAGAAGAGCACTCTTCCTATCTGCATGAGAAACTAAAATTCATTTTAATGCATGCTCTTTATGGTGCATAGCTGCAGAATTCCAAACTAATTAACTGAGAGAGACAAAAAATTACTCACTTATAATTAAAATTCCTAAGGTTCAGTTTATATGTAGAACCAAAATGAAAACTTTAAATTGTGTTTTCATTGGCATTGCTCCGATGTTTAGAAAAAGAGCGGGACACATGTCCTTTGCATGGGATCTCCAGACCACGAAGCCTCAAAATGAGCTTCAAAACGGAGCTGTGTCATTTGGGCAAGGCCGAGAGAATTTTGCAAACTGGAGGTGCGTACTTGCATTTCCAGAGGTCTCCTTCCCTGTTACATTCAGGGACATTTATTACTGTGAGTCACCTCAGAGATCTGGCTTTCCCCACTCATAACCATAACTTTTGGCTTTCTAAAAACATGTTGATGTCTATGAAAAATTTTGTCCAAGAATTAATTTTCCGTCCTCTGTGGTAATGGTATTAATTGCAATTGAATACTAAGCAATATAATTTGGCTGGAAGAATGGAGAAATGAAGTTACCCTGATGTTAAATCCTAGCCTGACCAAGTCTTTTCAATTACCTGTTTTGTTTTGTTGTTTGTTTTGTTTTTAAGAATGATACCTGCCCTCGCTGGTATGGCTCAGTGGATTGAGCTATCAGCCTGAGAATTGAAAGGTCACTTGTTTGAATTCCAGAAAGGGCACATGCCTGGGTTGTGGGCCAGGTACCCAGTTGGGGGCATAAGGCAACTGATCAATGTTTCTATTCTTCTCTTTCTCCCTCCCTTCCTCCCTCTCTCTAAAGGTAAATAAAATCTTTAAAAAAATGAGTAATACCTTTATATTTTATTAATTTATATTTAAGTATAGTAAGTATATAATCTTATATTGGTTATATTAGTTTTAAGTGTACAATATGGGGAGTTGACATTTTTATACCTTATAATGTGATTGCCACACTAAGCTTGGTAATCATCTGTCACCATTAAACTTATTTTTAACCATTAAATATATGAGCAATTTTAAGAGGAAAATCTGTTTCATCGTAGTCTCCTTCATTAGCAACTCAAAGCCTCCAGTAAAAAAAATGAACGCTTACCTCAAAAGCCCTCTGTATTTTGACAAAGTCACCCACACTGAGCTGGTTTTCAAGCAGAGCCGTGCTGTGGTCTTCACCTTGGGCTCTCTCTGACCCAGGCTGGGACCCCTTGTCCAACTCAAGTGCCGCACTCTGGTAACTCATAATGCCTCCGCGTCTTTTCAACAGTCTTCAACAATGTCTACACTTTCTTTTTTTCCTTCAACAGGTGTCTTTGAAAAGAAACCCAACTTAGCAATAAGATTCCACATAAAAGTACATTTCAAGGCTTACAATAAGGAGGCACAACGTTCAAGCTGAGAGACAGAAAATGAAAGCCCTCAGCCCCCATACTTCCTTCACTCCATGATTTATTTTCAAAGTCTCCAGCCCAATCCTTTTGAAACACCCCCACTTTATACCCTGTTGAACCTGACTTGGTTAAAAATGGGTAAAGCTTCCCCCATGTTTATAGCAACTGACACAGGCTGCAGTTTCTAATCTTCATTTCAAATGCATTAGAAAAACAACTTCTCAAAACCTCTTTGGCTAACCTTGTTTCTATTAACATGTTGAGGTTTTAAACTCCATTTTCTTAGCTGGAGACACTAGATGAGGCAGGTGCAAGGTTTCCATCCCCGTGAAGTGCTCCCCTCTGAAAAACCTCTTGGCGGCATTGTGGAGTTGTTTGTTTCCTCTGCTCCTGCAGCCTTTGTGTGTTTCCTGGCAACCAACTAGAGCCAACGCAACTCTTCATTTTCCCTCCCCTCGACCCCCAACGAACGACTGACCTGAAGGTTTGAATATGTAATGTAAATACTGACAGTTTTTTTTTTAAAGACAATTCAGCCCATTTTTCATTAAATTTCACCGCTGTATTATATAAAGACAGCTTTTAAAAATATATTTTTTATGAAGCATGTCATGTATTATGAAATGATATGATTAGGCAAAGAAAAGAGCGTGACATTCAGAAATTATATACTTTGCACAGAGAAAATGTTTTCTTCTTATTTAATAAGAACCCCTTCCTTATATTCTTTTTGTCTTAATTTCTATGTGTTTAAAATGAGGATGGTAAAAAGGCTCTCGATTCACTGAAAATATGAGGAAAATATAATACAATAGTTCAGCTACTATTAATGAAAAGGAGGGAAAAAGAAGAAAAGTTGGCATTTTTTAGTATGTACCACGTGCCAGGCCCTACAGGAAGCACTCTGTACTCCTTACCTTGCTTGAGTTTCACCACCACCCTCCAGGCAGGTAAGATCCTACCCCGCTGCTTGGATGAAGGTCGCGTAGTTAGGAAGGAGTGGAATGTAGCAGCTCCCTCTTCCGCAGCCTGAACTCTAGGCGACATCCTCTCTGCACCTTATTTTCTCCTGTAAACCTGAGAAGTTGTCACTAAATATTCCCTAGGTCCTTTCCACCCTGTCATCCTATGAGCTGTTGTTCTCAGGGCACATGGTGATGCGCAGTACATTTCCTACCTCACAGAGAAGGAAGCGGCCCACAGACATGCCTACCAGTTTTAGAAAAAATCAATGAAATTCCATTTATGAAGTCATTAATTCATCTCTCTGTTCCTAATTTATTTATTAAAAAACCTATTCTATATCAAGTCTTGAATTGGACCTAGGACCTACCCCAAGGGCTTTACAGGTTTTTTAAGCACAATTACCTCTCGGGTCCTCTTTTAGGCCAATGCCAACCGCTTGCTGTCTACAGTGCTGTGTTGAGAAGGATTCAGAAGGCTTAGCTGGGTTCAGAGGAAAAGAGTGGTGTTGGAGATTATAGATGTTTACCACGGGCACCGAGGGCAGGAGGGGCGTGTTGACTACAAGTTTCTCTTTTTGGGTTTAGCCCTTCATGGAAGTTAGGAAACCTTTTTTAAGCCCTAACATTATAAATTCCTCTAAGTTAACTCACATAAGAACAAAATTTGTCCTATACCATCTTAACTTATAAATTAATAATAGCTTAGATCAGCTGAATCTGTCCCATAAATGTTTGCAAAATGTTGTATAGTGGTGTTCTGGAGAGTCGGGCTCTGTTCACTTGCAGACACTAATGAGGGAAGAACAAGGAAATGAAATCGTTCAGTGAAGCTGCACCAGGAGAGGCAGGGATCTCACTGGCTGACGATGCAAACTTCTCTAACTGTTCTAAGACAGCCCCACTGCCCAGCCTGCTCGGCCTTCGTAAAGATGCAACTCTAAATGTTTTCGTTAGCTGAAACAGGAAAATACAATGAGCAGGCTAACAAAGCACTGGACAAGTTAATCAATTGACACCTTTCTGTAAATTTATGGCAGTAGAAATAATTCTTGCTGGTAAAATCGTAAAACTGGTTTTAAATGTCTTTGTAACTGTGTGGTTGATTTTCAGGTTCAACTTCCACAACCCTGTAAAATCCATTCCCAGCCTCTTGGCTCTGCTGAAATTCATCTTCTGGCTTGTCATGAAGCAGTCAGGACTTTGTGGATACCTACCCCTGCCCACTGCACTACGAGGTTCTCTGGGGGATGGTGCAGTGATGGAGACAGTCTGTGCTCTCAAGGAGTGGATAGTTCAGTTGGGAGAGAATGCTAGCAATGTATCAATGCTTTCTCCCCTCTCTTGTAGGCATGGGCCAATACTCACTAGCATCCTTGGGAGCTGAGCACCCAAGCGAACAAAGCAAGCCGATATACATCCACTCTCCTTTGCCTCCTTTGGACCCTTGGGGACTGACTCACTCTGTCCATTGAAAAAACACTCCCATATGTGTCCTTACCTCAATTCCCCAGTCTACCTCCAAATCCCTGCTCTCTTCCCGTCCAGTAATTCAAACTCACCAACATAAATGTAGGCCTTGTCTTTCCTGTAATTCCCCTGCCCTATGTTTGCCCTCCTCTGGCACTGAAGCGTATACTTATTTACATTCTTAATCTTTGCCTAGCATTCTCCCAACACCTTCTCACTTTCATTGAAACCAGCTTTCCCTTACCAACCTATTTCCCACCAAACCATTTAGAGTTGAACCTACTTCTTGTCCCCAGTCCCCATCCCCAGGGACCAGCAGAAGGGTGGCTTCCTGTGGCCTCCTTGCTTCTCAGATGTGAGCCTTCCCAACATGGCTCCAGTGGCGAGACCTCCCAGGGCTCATTTTCAAACACAACCTCCTCCCAGAGCCTTGCCTCTGACAGCTTTTAAGCCCTCAATAAACATGAGTTGCTTTCCTTCCTTGTTCCTGATCCTCCCAGTTCAAATTAATTACTCCTTCCACTCTGCAACCGCAGCACTTTGTTTGTACTTGAACCACAGCACTTTCTTCCTGCCTTGCAAGGTAATTAGTTGCCTGTGTATCTCTCTCTCCAACTGCATTAACTCCCTAAGAACAATGCCCACCACAGTGCTTTGCATGAACTACACAACATATAGCAAGGGGTACTCCATTGTAAGATGACCCAGGTGGGAAGTGAAAGTCACCTATTGCTTTGATTTTGCAGGACAGGATCCTGGGAATAGGTGGCATCGAGTCAGATACAGAGGCAGAATTCCATGAAAAAAGAAAATGAGGGAAACGAAATATGAGATCGCGTCTTTGAAGAATTTTTAATACACTAATTCAAACACTCTCAAAACAAAACATTTAGTTTTTTACACAGACAATGTCTGTGTAAGATGAAAACCTATGTCGAGGCCCTTACTCTGCACCGGGCGCTATTCTAGGCACCTGAGAGGCAAAGACGAAGGACACGGCTCTGTGCCCGCCATTGCCAGAGACACGCAGAACAGTAAATGTTGGTTTGAAATTAATCCCATCTTTTGAGAAAACAGGTCCCCGGTTAAATCTTAGGCAACATGATGTTTGTCTTTTTCTGATCTGCTGAACAGTGTCCAAAGTAACAAAACTATATTCATAACAGCATTTTGCAGATTGCTCAAGTATTTCAACACTGAGATTTCACGAAACCATGGTATCCTAAAATAACTAAATGTGTAATTCTGCAATAAATTGCTTATTATTGTACTTTAAGTTCTAGTCTAAGCCAAGAGTGGTGGCCAAATTTTAAAATATATGGAAGTGGAGTGTACAATTGAAAAAATCCCAATTATCGATTTAAGTTTCCCTTCCCATTTGAAAAAGGCCACTGTGGTTTTACAAGTAGACACACAGGATTCACAGAATAGAATATTGGGAAACAGTGCTTAAAATATATCTCCGGTTCAATCTTTTAATGCAAATTCTGAGGGGTCTTCCCAACAGTTAATCACTTTTGAGTCCCTCTTTGCTTTAACAAATCCTTCTCTTTGAAATCCAATTTTCCATGTTCAAGGTTATACATGGGCTTGTTGGTTGTCAGCGAGGCTTTCACTAGGGAGCCACTTTCTGGGCAATTACTCTGAACTAGGTTACCAAATTCCTTTGTGTTGCCTCTCTGAAAGAACACTGCATTTTATTCTACTTGGAGCTTTAGAATAGTCTGTCAAAGTCACCTTGATATTGAATACTTGCATCCATGTATAGAACTGCTAAGAAAGAGTCATAAAATCATTGCATGTAAGGAGTCACTGAAAACCCAGTAAACAGGTATTGATTTCCTCTTTGAAGAGAGAAGGAAAGTAGGTAGGTTGGAAATGAACAATTATTGAGTTCCTAGTATATGCCAAATATGGTGTTAGGCACTTTCACAAATGTTATTTTATTAAACCTTATGATATACCTGCAAGATACTTACTATTTTCTTATTTTTTTAATTGATGATGGAACTAAACAAGATTAAGTATCTTGACCAACTTCACACAACTTGTATAATATAGTAATGTCACGCTCTGCTTTCTGCTAAGATTTTATATCAATTCCTTTGTCATTTAATTCTCTTTAAAATCCTATGATGTAGGCATATTATGGTCACTATTTTATCAATAAAGAAATTGAGACTTAGGCAGATTAAATAATTTATCCAGTTTCACCTAGTAAAGAAGTAGCAAAGCACTAATATTAATACAGAGGAAAGCAAATTCCTCCAAACTCGGGGAGATAGGTAGGAATTCATAGAGGGATTGGAATGTTGTACTTGTAAAACAAAATGAAGCAAAATTATCCATGTCAAGACACTTCATACTGAAGCCAAAATTCTATAATTATTTCTATTGCTTCTAGGGCATTCCAATATCTAAATCTATTCCTTATCAATATTTTCAAGGTTAGTTATTAATACAATGTTAGCTATTAAAACACACAGTAATACAACGTGTGTTTCAAACACTTTAAAAAAACATTTTCTGCATTAGAATGAGTCAGAGGTAATTGTAATTAATGAAATCTTCTCTAAGAATACCTGGTCTGCCTGGCGCTGTCTGAATCTACTTTTAATAACATCAGAAATGGCTCTTTCCCTTAACTAAAACAGTGTAACTACTGTCATAAAGGGACTATGAGACAGTTTGAGCACCCAAATCCTCAGATTCAGATGTTTTGTTTATAAAACATTAAAAACTCTATTCTAAAAGGGAAGGGGATTTTAATTCAATATGGACTCTCTGAATGGGTTAGCCTCAAGGGAAGATTATATATACATGTACATCATATACATATACATATACATATACATAGAAAGACCAGAGAGAGGGAGAGGAGTTGCATAAGAGTGCACCTTCTCAGACAACTTGCCTAATGAGCAAGGGAGGGTAGTAGATAGTCACGGTGTTTTGGATGAGCACTGATCACTAAACGGGTGGCAGAGGTGTAATTTGGAGATAAAAATGTCTCTGGAAAGGAAAAAACACAATGAGACAGAGCTCTAAGGTCCAAATCAGGAGACCTGGATTTGAATGTAGTCCCCACTATGGCTAAATAACTCTGGACATTTACTATTTTGGGGCTTCACAGTCATACATAGAGATAATTCCTACGTGCCCACTTCAAATACTTGCTTTGAGACTCAAATGAGATCAAGTATGTGAAAATGTGTGCTAACTAGAAAGGGCTATGTAAATATTTTTTAGTTGGTTCATTCATTCATTTTATGACATTTTTATGTGACTTAACATGCGTAGGCACTACCCTGCTGATACCAAAGATTATCGGTCTTGGGTCTTAACCATACGGGGCATAAAATCTAAAAAATGAATCATTATAGGTGAAATATGTTACAGATAAAGTATCATGTGGGTTCAGTGAAAAAAAAAGGTTGCTTAAATATAGCTGAAGCAGGATGGCTTTGGAAGAGTTGACATTGTAGTTGATATGATGGCTTGAATTGTGTCCCAAAAGATCTATGTTGAAGTCCTAACCCCTGGTACTCTAGAATATGACCTTATTTGGAACAGGGTCATTGCAGAGTATTAGTTAAATTAAGATAAGGTTATACTGGAGTAAAGCCCCTAACCCAATATGACTGTATCCTTATAAAAAGGAGAAATTTGTACAGAAATGCACATACACACAGAACGCCATGTGAAGACTGGAGTATGATTCCACAAACCAAGGAACTACCAGTAGCTGTAAGACCCGAAACAAATCCTTCCCTAGTGCTCCCAGCCTCCAGAACATGAGATCACACACTTTTGTGTAAGACACTATTGGTGGTATTTTGTTATGGCAGACCTCGGAAACTAACATCATGGGTTATATAGATATACAAGAAAGTTTATGTATAGAAATGTATGTCATTGATCCGTTTATTGTTATCAAACACCCAGTACAGTGCTCAGCACATTATAGGCACCAAATAAATATTTATTGAATTAATATGTCAATGAATAAAAAAATTACAGAAAGAGGTATATATATATATACACATATATATATATGCATGTATATGTATATATATAAAAAATGTGTTTCATTCTTCTGCCCTTGGTCCAACCCTCTACTTATTATACACATAATCAGAAAAATTCGCACTCCTGTGAAAAATGCTGCCCTTTCACCTCTGTTTACTCTAAGAAAGTCTACCTAGGAAAACAAATAAATTTTTAAAAATAAAAGGCAATAAAAAGGAATTCACAACTTGTAACAGTCAAAGTTTGAGACAAACACACTCTACAAGACTGAATCAAAGCTATGATTCCGAGAGCGCACTGCCAAGACAAATGCTTCTCACAGAACACAATGCTCCGGAACACGGCTCTCTGATGAAAAGCCCTAAAGACCAAGGGCCCCTATTTCTCCGTGGCAGGAACAGCAAAAGTCAAATCCATACCAGAAGCACACTCCTAAATCAAGTTGTTCAGTGTGCTCATAGAGAAGGCCTCTCACAGAATGCAGATGGAACTTTTGCAATCATCGCCTAGACCAAATGCTGTCAGAGAAAATGGGGCTTAATTTGCTCAACATATTTTGGTTTTGTAATTTTCAAGATTCTTTTTTTTCATGTTCAAGGCAGTGAAAGACAAATGTCAAGATTAATTCTTGCCAATGTCTGAAACAAACACGAGGTCCTTCAAAGGCAATCTTTTAAAATGTACTCTCGAATGAGGTAGGGAGTGCACAGATGGTGGGATGCTGATTGCTGTGTCCACTACGGGTGTGTGTGTGTGTGTGTGTGTGTGTGTGTGTGTGTGTGTGTGTGTTAAGGGGGACCGTCAGCTCCGGAAAAAGAGCTCATCCACCTACTGGGAAAATATAGCAGTGGTGATAGTCCGCCTCACAGAGTTATTTACCAAGAGGGGTGCTAAATTTAGGGGAGTCCGATTTTCAACTAAAGGGAAAATGATACAAATCTATGACAACAGCTAACTACTTGACCTTGGAGGAAGTTATTCCCCTTCTCTGGTTTCAGAATCTTCATCTAAAAAATCAAATCAGGCCCAGCCGATGTAGCTCAGTGGATTGAGTGCGGGCTGGGAACCAGAGGGTCCCGGTTCGATTCCCAGTCGGGGCACATGCCTGGGTTGCGGGCCAGGTCCCCAGTGAGGGCCATGTGAGAGGCAACCATACATTGCTCTTTCTCCCTTCCTTCTCCTCTCTCTGAAAATAAATAAATAAAATCTTTATAAAGAAAAAATCAAATCACATGATCATTTTAAGTCCCTTCCAGTACTTAATTTGAAAAGGAGGGGAGGGAGAAGTATAAGAATGCTGTGAGCTCCACAGGAAAAAAAAAAAAAAGATGTTATGTCCTAGGCAATATTATCGTAGTCACACTGACAGTACTCAGAACGTGAATGTGGACATTGTCAATAACGTTTCAATGATGATGAGTGAAATCATCATGTGATCAACCAATGGGTCTGTCGTCAGTCAAGCATCTGTACACCTGCCACAAGCTGAGCTCTACAGGACCTGCTTCTCCTGCTGATTTACCAGTGGGGATTTGGGTACTGGCTTATGACAAGTGAATTCTTTCAAAAGAATGCAATTTCAACATATGTGTTTATTCACCCATTCATTCATTTCCCCATACATTGACTGAAACTATGGGGCAAGCATAGTGTTCGGCACTGGTGATGTGAAGTGACGAAGACTGGTCCCAGCTCTCACGACGCTTACAATCCAGGAGGGGGAGATAAACGAATAAGCAGAAGATTACCTAACAGTGCTGTAAGAGCAGAGAGGAGAGGGATTCAAGGAAGGACATACAGGGCCTCCTAACCCAAAGGCGGAAGACGAGAAAAGTCGTAACTGAAAGATGTCATAGCTCTGGCGGTACCCAAGCAATGTTTAGGCATTTGCCAGATAGAGTAGGAAGAAGGGAGTTTAAGCAGAGAGCACAGTATGTCAAAGGTCCAGGGGGGGCCGAGTTCACGGTGGATTTCTGGGGAAGGAAGCAGAGCCTGCAGGGCTCGCGCAGCATAGGGAAGGAGGGCCGGGGAGATGGTGCAGGGGTCTGGCTGCAGAAGTGAGGCTGGTCCAGACCGTATTGAGGAGTCAAGTGTGCATGCAGAGGGCACCGGAGGTACAGAGATTTTTAAGCAAATGTAACGTGACGAGATGTGCATTTGTGGAAGATTACCGATGCCCAGTGTTCTCATTGAGGTAGGACAACCTCACTCAGGAAAACCACTGGCTCTGGGGTCACATCAGCCACTACACTGGGAGGATCACATTGCACCCCTCCCTCCCGCCAGATGCCCAGGACTATGCCCGCTCTCCAGGGCAGCCTGCATCTCATAATACTCGTAATTCATTTCTCCACGGTCACTGTGACTGGGAAGTACAGGTGCTTGAACCATTAGACTCCTTGGCTGAACTCTCATTTTTCCTTAGATCCAGTATTCATAACCTCCTTACAACTCTTGGAATTAATGTGTCAAGAGTGATTCTATGAAAGGTCAAATACCACATATTTCTGAGGCTTGTAAAGGCCACTGAACCAACATTTAATATTTTTCCTCTACCCATCTTGCAAGGAGTTTGGGTTTCCTAACACATTTCTTTCTTTCCTTGCTAATAAAACCCTCGTTTCATGTAGAACGCCGTGTCCAACAACAGGCAAGATGGCCAGCCTTTTTCGTAGCTTCCCTAATATACAGGAATGGCCACAGGACCGCTGACACAGTTTGGCCAGTGACATCGTCCATGCTGCAGGTCCTGTAAAGGCTTTAGTTGTATATGGAAGAATAGGGAAGGAGCTCCATTCCTCTTCATCCTGCCCTGAACGCGGACATCATGCCTGGAGCAACTCAGGAAAAGAAGCCGTGTAACCAGTGCTTGAGCTATTTAAGCAACTGCCTTCTTCTAGATCTTACATTTAAAAAAAAAACAATTCCTGTTTATTAAAACAGTAGAGTTTTGCTATCTGCAACACTATACCTTGTAACTGGTACAATGAGGAAAATGATGACATTTGTCTTGTTAGAAAGTACTAGAAAGTATGCAAGGCGTCAGCAATAAACGCAGGTTTAGACTTGCTAGACCCAGGTTTTTGAGAACCAGCAAAGCGGGGTGTCCAATCAAGAATGGGTTCAGAATGTTGGGCTGTTTTCTTTATTTTTTATTTGGGATACACGGAGGGAGAAATTAAGAAAACAAATACAAAATTTTGGTATTAGGAAAATAAGTGAATACCTAAATATTAATAGTCTGCAAATAGAACTGTCCTAAAATCCATTAGGCAATATAGATCAGGCTATTTTGATTATAAAAAACAAGCTCACTCAGATAGCCAAGTAACAAGGATTTGTTCTATAATGCCATTAAAAAGAGGTAGGGAGGGAGTGGGGAGATAGATAGACAGACAGACCGACAGACAGACAGACAGACAGATACAGAGGGCACTCCTGGAGGAGGAAGGAACTACACCACCACCAAATTTGATTTAATGCTATAAAAATTACTGGAAGGTCATTCTGGAACCCAACCAGGGCTAGGGATTGGATTATTTTATCTCAACTGCAATCAATTTGGATTTTCAACTAAATGTACCTTGAGAAACTCTCCAGCTGTTTTATTTTTTGTTTTTGTTCCTACACTTTTTCACTACAAATTGACAGTTGACCTTCAGATCAATTCCCTCACCTCATCCTTACTGTTCCTGCTCTCTCTCAATATTACCCACGGGCACCTGGTCTACTTCATAGCGTCATTGTATTCTTTCAGCTTCCCCTGCCACTGCCAGCCGGTCTTTACAGTATCCCATTCAGGAGCTAAAACAAGAATCCTAAGTGGCCTGGCTCATGATGACTGAGCAAAGCCAAATTATGAATCGGCAATCTCAAAGGCCATTCGCCAGCAGTTTTTTGCCCTTGGATGGTTTCCACTCCTGTTCCAATCAGTGTGGCTGGGCAGGGTCACATTCAAACAGCCAAGATTGCTTTCCTCCAGCCACAGCCATGGGTGACGCAGTTTCCTCCAAGAACCTGGAGGAAACCGAGGTCGCTCATACAGCGTTTCCAGTCCCACTGAAAAAGGCGAGGACAGGTAAGAAGTAGGTTGGCGAGTACACTGGCATGCAGCGAGGAACTTCCTACCCGTACTCACAAAGTAAGACACTGTGGGATAATTACAAAATAAAGTTAGATATTAAATACGCGTGCGAATAGCTGATTTGATTTGGAAAGATGACTGCCATTTCCCTGAAGTGGTATCAAATGACTCGGTTTATTTTCTCAAAGACCTTGGTAACACATGCTTGAAAAAGTTTAGCACTTTTTCTCGAAATATAAATGTCAAACTGTCAAAATCGTAAAAACTCTCAAACAATTTTTGGAAAAAGCTTAATAAAAAAGAAAAATGCATAAACTTATAAAGAAGCTAAATGCAAGTGCCAATCAGGAAAGTAGGTGAAACAGACCAGTATACAGCCATTTCCCCCACAGAAATCTTAGCTTATTTGGGATTTAATCTATATAATTTCTTTTTCTAATTCCATTTAGAATAATGTCCTATTGATAATTTGCAGCTTTTTAGGCAATGTGCCAAGGTGAAGAGACATCTTTTATGAAGCATTATTTGTTCTTTTATTTAGCATTTTTACAAAACAATAATTATCTTAATTATTCATGCCAAGTGAAAAATTTTAGTACATGTATAAGGTAATGTTATTTAGAATTGTCCTCTAGGACATTTCCCTTTTCTTAATTTCTTTTCTTACAGCTGAAAGGCATATTATGGAAACTCGTTTTTACATCCTCGTGTTTTTTTCCATGAGCTTCATCCCTCCTTTTTTTAGTATTAATTTTAGCATCTACCTTAGGTCTTCCTTAAGATGTCTGAAGGTTCAGTAGTTTTTCTTAGCATTCTTTTCTGATTCTTTTCCCTGTTGCTCTACAGGAAAATAGAAAAAGTCCTCTGTTTTCATTTCACAGCTTTACTCATCTCTTAACCTTCCCTACAGATTTTCTACATTCAACATGTATTTGATATTATTGAAGCAAAAGTAGTCTAATTCATCATTCTTTCATTATTTATGAAGTGCCTACCAAGTGTTAAGCACTGTGCTGGCTGTCTTTCCTCTTTTGGTCTCTGAATGCTCTTCTGTGTTTTAGGAAGAGGGTAGTATTCTGTAACATTATAATGTCAACATAATCATTTAACAAATCTCATTCACTAGTCTCATTTATATTTCAACTAAAATGAACTACATTTCAACTTTCTTTAAGGCCTACTTGTTGGTAAGCTATAGTTTTGGACGGGGTGCAGTCAAAACACACTATTGATTTGCAAAATTCAAACATTAAGATGATTTTATATTCAGAACCCAACTTACTGTAATGACTGACGTCACAATCACATTTCGAAGACAACTGAATATTTCACATGTTAATTAAATTCTAAATTCAGATTTTTAAACAGTTCTTCTAGGTCTACAACTTATTTTTGTTGTTCTTCAAGAACACTATTCTTTTCAACCATGGGTATCAAATTTTACTTGCTCCTAAGTTGTGAATTTCATACTCTAGGCAAGCCTTTTCTTGAACGGTGCTGTAGGCTGAATTGTGGTCCACAGAACTCCTATGTTAAAGGCTCAACACCCAATGTGATATTTGCAGATGGGAACTTTTGGAGGTCATTAGGTCATGAGGGTAGGGCCTTCATGATGGATTAGTGCCCTTCTAAGACACCAGAGAGCTGACTGTCTCTCTCTCTCTGCCATAGCAGAACACAGTGAGGAGGTGGCCATCTACAAGGCAGGGAGAGAGCCGTCACCAGAACCTGACTTTGCCAACACCCTGATCTGACTTCTAGCCTCCAGGTCTGTGGGAAAATAAATTGTTGTTTAAGACATGTGTTTATGGTAGACTAGTATGTGTGAATTTAACCGATAACACTAGATTTTACTCTAAATTCATACTACTCCATCACTTATCACAGTTAATTTGCATAGTTCACTAGATGACTGAAAATAAATCACTGGACTCAACAGACACATTATTTCTTAATTTGAAGTTCATAAGTATTCCATTTTAGCCAACATGAATATGCCATTTAGAACTTTCTCAGAACAGAAAAGTGTATCCCAAATTACTGGCAAATGAGCCCCAAGAGTGTCAAGACCAGCGAAAGCACAAAGGAGCGTGTTTTCTAGTAGGATTGCCCATGGGAGAGGGGACAGAAAGAACTGAGGGGAGCCACCAGCTTTCTCCTGAATCTGTCCCTCCCCCTCAAAATGCCAGGTGATGACTTACCCCTAAGGCCCAGTCTTTTAATCCATAAGTTTCAGGAATTTTGGATTTCAAAAATCAGCAAAATTATTTCAGAAACTGAAAAAGGAAATTTCAAGTTTGGAGAACAAAGATGGATGTCTGATTCTTAGTATCCCCCCATGCCGTCCTAAATAAAATGGTAATTTCAATGAGTATAAATTAAACCTTAGATGACTTATGCTTTCAGTGTTAGGAGACATTAATCACTACAACCTTCAGATCACCTTTAAGTAGAGAAGAATAATTCCCACATTGATCACACTTTCTTACTTCAGGCAAGCCTGTGAGTGAAGAGAGTAAGTGAAGAGAAGTTTAAGAGACTCTGTGGGAAGGAGTAGAAAGGACAGAGGACTTAGAAAAAACAAAGGTAAAATCACTCTAGAAGGAGCAAGTGCAACACTAAACCAAAACGTGGATAACAGGCAGTTACTCTGATAGTGCATAGGACGAGTTATATGAAGAGGCAGGACTGGGGGTGGCAGCTTTGATGAAGCATTGTATGCAGAAAAGAATGAAGCAGTAGAAGGGAAGAAGAAAATAGAAGGAGAAATTAAGTATCTGCTGGTGATAAAAACCAGACAAGGCACTCTGAGCTTTCTTTCCCCAACATCAACACGATACATTTCTGCTGCTGAAAATACTTTCCTTCCAAAAACAAAAACAAGAAAACAAACAGCCATCTCTAAGTAAAACCATACCCGCACACCCCCAATAAATAAATATTGTCAAGTAAACGTATGGCATATGAAAAAACTAGCCTAAATCAGAATTACTACAGAAATAAAACCACAAAAACAGGGAGTAATAAAAATTAATTGAATGCAAGAAAGAAAAAAGAAATTATATCAGAAATCAAGATTAAATTCAAAGATACCTGAAAGAGTAAATTCGGATAAAAATTTAATAAAGTCTTGAAGAAAAGTAGGAAAATACAACCAAGAGAAATGAAAACAAAATAGAGCAAAAAGTTAAAAAGGTTTGAAAGTGGTTAAAACAGAAGACAAGCAAAGAGGGCTCAACATACATTAACTGATGTTCCAGAAGGAAAAAACAATGGAAAAGAATTAATACATAAAACTGTCATCCAAGAAAACTTTCCAGAAATGAAGACCTCAATCTACACAGAGAAAGGTCCCATCAAGTACCAGGAAAACTGAGGTGGAATGATGAATTCTGGTATATATCCTAATAAAACTTCTGGACTCTCGAAATTTAAAAAAAAAATTTTCTGGATTTCCTGGCAAAAAGATAATGTAAAGGCAAGAGAATCAGCCTGACACTGTATACACACACACAGGATGGGGCAAACGCAGGTTTCCTGCTGCATGTGAAACACAGTTATTTTGTGTTGTTTTTATTAATCATTGTGTAATTTCCTTATGAACTATAAGCCTACGTTTGCCCCGCCTCGTACAAAGCGAGGCGACAGTGAAGCTACATTTTCAAGAAAGTTAAGGAAAGAAAATGTGAACCAAGTATGATATGGACAAGCAAGATCTCCTTTAAGTATCAAGACTACAGGAAAAGCATGTTGAGCACACAAGAACTCAGAGATTACACACATATATAATAAAAGCTACTAAAGGATACATTTCATCCAACCTAGACAACTGAGAAAACTTAGGTAAAAGTACTAATCACAAGCAATTCATCTATTTAATTGTACAGTTTAGACTGAAACAACGGTGGGACCAGATGTGGTAGGATTATGTTTTGATAAAGTAAGAAAATGCAAAGAAAATGAGACATGGAACAGAAAAAGAAAAGTGTAGAAAAAGAACACCGACTCTCATTCAGATAACAGGTGAGAGTTAAAGGATATATTTTAACCTGATATACCAGACAGTGCAAGTTTCAGAAAAAACGGGATTATCAGTCCTATAAGATATTAACGCAAAGCCACAAGGATAAAAATACAAGCCTTCCTAAACACCAAAAGGAATTGTTTTAAAACAGCAGAGCAGTCACACTAAAAAGAAAATAACACACACAGAAATTATAACAAATAATATAACAGAATTAAGCTCACATGACAGTCATCTCATTAAGTGTGAGTGGGTTTAACTCAAGGTAAAAAGATGAACTTCAAACAGCATTAAACTAGACAAAAAAGGACACTTTATAATGTTACAATCCACATTTCACATTTAGGATACAACAGGTGTGACTTTCTAGACAACACATAACACAAAAACCACCTCCATAAAACAAATACTAGAAGAGAGGCAAGGAGAAACAGAGAAACACACTAGGAAGAGACACTTTAATACACAGTGTCAACAAGCAAAAAAAGTAAGGATATATGTTCTGGACATATCTTAAATAGTACCTCCTAATAGAGAATATACAACCTTCTCAAGGATGCATGAAACATTCACATACATATGCAAAACCCTGATCATATATTAGGGCATACAGAAAATATCAGCAGGTACTACAAAGTTATTACAAACTACTTGCTAATTATAATGCAATAAAAATAGAAAATAATGCAACCAAAAAAGCTCTTCCACTTGGAAATTAAAGATATTCTAATAAACTTAAATCTTACACAAAAGAGAAAATACAAAAATTACAGAATTTCTGAAAATGATAAATACATCTGTGGAATGCATTCTAAGCAGTGATCAGAGAACATTTCACAGCACTAAATACCTATATCAATAAAAAATGAAGATTAATTATATTTCCATCTGAAAGACCCTAAAACAACAAAGTAAAACAAAAGAAAGCCCATGGAAGAAATAATAAATACAAGAACAGAAATTAACATTTGAAAATTTGAAATTAGAGGTAGAGAAAAAGAAAATTACATCAAATTAGTGAGTAAAGAGTCCTGTAAAAACAAAAATATCAACAAGGAATGTGCTAGTTTAATAAAAAAGGGGACAAAGTGCAAACATAGAGAATAAGAAATAACAAGAGAAATAGCTATTGCTAAAACATTTAAAACATAAAAAAAAATTTCACGCACTTCAATGGAACTACATCTGAATACCTAAAGGATATGGATACTTTCTTAGAAAAAACACAGCAAAATGACTCCTGTACCATTAAAAAAGTTTGCATAAAAGAAAAAGTTATCAAGGAGTTACTCCATAAAAAAGCACCAAGCCCTGATGGTTTCATAAAGGAACTGATACGTTTTCCTACATAAAAACTTTAGAAGCTTGTATGACAAAAACAGAAAAATCAAAATCACAGAAAGACATACAAATGGTCCTTAAATATGAAAAATTTTAACTTCACTTATAGAAGGAGAAATGAAAGTTAAAACTACAATGAGATATCATTTTTTATCACCAGACTGGCAAAACTCAATAGCTTGACAATATATTGTTGTTGAAGCTTTGGGGAAACAGTCTCACACATTCCTTGTGGGATCTGAATTGCCACAACCTTTATAGAAAGGAATTTGGCAATTATCTAATAAAGTTACACATGCATATGTCCTTTAACTTAGTAATTTCACTTCTAGGAATCTATGCTGAAGGTATACCTCAAACAAAACAGAAATGTGTAAGATCATTCATTGTAACATTTGTTATTTTGCAAAACATTGAACACCACCTAAATGCCTCAGCATAATGGATTGATAGGATAAAACAAGGTACTTAGACACCACAGAACATTCAGCCTCGGAAGGGAGGGGAGAAGGGGGCAGAGAGAGAGATCCATGAATTATGAGGAATGATTACTAGAGATGTTTAGTAAAAACTGCAAAGTCGATAAAAGCATGTATGTGAAACAGCTAATAAGCACATGAAAAAGTGCTCAACTTCATTTATCATTAGGGAAATGCGAATGTAAACCATGAGATACCACTTTATATCTACAAGAGTATCTATAAAAAGTTATTCAGCCCTGGCTGGCGTAGCTCAGTGGATGGAGCGCGGGCTGGGAACTAAAGGGTCCCGGTTCGATTCCCAGTCAGGGCACATGCCTGGATTGCAGGCCAGGTCCCCAGTGGGGGCCATGTGAGAGGCAACCACACATTAATGTTTCTCTCCCTCTCTTTCTCCCTCCTTTCCCTTCTGTCTAAAAATAAATTAAAAAAATAAAAAAAAAGTTATTCACAAACTTCGGTGAGGACGTGGAGAAACAAGACCTCCCTACGTTGCTGGTGGGAAAGTAAAATGATACGGCCACTTGGGAATCACTTTGACAGTTTCTTAAAAAGTTAAATATAAATTTCTCATACAACTCAACAACCCACCAATTCCACTAAAATGAAAACCATGTCCACATAAAGACTTGCGGGTGAATGCTCACTGCAGCCATTGATGTATCACAGTCAAAATGGGAGCAGCCCGGATGCCCATCAACTTCTAAATGGGTGAACATGCACAGTTCAAGTAATGGAACACTGATAGAAATGCTGATACACGCAATGACATGGATGGACCTCGAACACATCATACTACGTAAAAGAAACCAGACTCAAAAGGTAACATGGCATAATTCTATTTATATGAAATGCCCAGAAAACTCTACAGGCTGAAAGTAGCTCTTGGTTGCCTGGAAGTGGAGAGGAGGCCGGGTGAAGTGAGAACAAGGATTAACTGTAACCAGGTGCAAGGAATTTTACTGGAACGATGAAACTGTTCCAAAACATAATTGTTGTGGTTGGAATGCACAACTCATGAGTGAATTGTGTGGCACTGAATTGCATAGCTCAAGTTTTTTTTTTTTTTTTTTTTATAGGAGATATATGTGAATTTTATGGGAAGTAAATTACTCATCAATAAAGTTATTTTTTTAAAAAGCATGTACAGAGAATGACCGACCCTATTAGTTTACCTGACTTGTCCACTTTTGGCTTTACCTGAAAGTTGTATCCCAAGGAAGTTCTGTCCTAGTCAAATCAGGACTGGTGTCCCTACCTGTATGCCACCTTTTGTATAAGGCAAGAGGGGGACTCAGAAAACACATTTACTGCTTTTCTTCCTAAAAAGAAACATGGGAAAAAACAATGAAGCCGGATACCTACAAGGGGTGGGGGCGCTGGGCAGCAAAGGAATGAGTGACTTCTCTCAGTACGCCCTAGCACAGTTCTGACTTTTAGAAGCATACTAATGTTCAGCATCTAAAAAATAAAATTAAACTAAAGATGGGAAGTTTGGGGGGGAAGGAGGGACCTTACACTTGGAAGAAAACTGAAACAAATGAACCCAATTTATTTCAAACAAATAACAATCACAGTGAGAGAAAAAAAAGAATGACTCGAAATAATTTATGAATATGGAATATAATCATATATCCTTAGTCTTGGACAGGGTACAGACAGGGAAGGAATACAATCTTACAGGCTTTTAAGTATTTTACAGTGGTGTGGGCAGAAGCAGGAAAAAACTACTTTAGATGTATTACAGGACTAAACAAGTGAGCAAACTGAGGGACTACTTTGGGAGCCAGGATTCCTGGGAAAAAGGGACACAAATATGGAATGAGGAAGGCAAGAAAACCTTGTGAGGATGGCTTAAAAATTGCAGGTGTTAGTGTGAATGCATGATTTCTAAAACCACATACAGATGGGAGCCCATGTAAAATGTATGTGTACGTGCATATTTGTGTATATGAACATTTCCTAGTTCCGTCTGCTGAGCAGGCCGAGCAGCAGCAGAACACCGAGTAACGATGTGCACACCCAGCAGCCAGGAAGATCTATGTATCTATCATTCCCGAAGATTCCTTGAAAAAATTGCTGACTCCAGATCCTGGAGCATCTTTTATTTAAAATAATGTGTTAAAAAAATAAGAAATTTTAAAAAAAGCAGATGATACAAGGAAATAGGAGCCAGACTGAAGAAGCTCCTGCTGGCCAAATCTCAGACAACTTAAGCACCAAAGAATTTAAGCACCAAAGTTAAGTAGTGAAATACAAGCCATTAAAAAAATAGAAAATCAGGAGTCCCAAACAATAGCTAATATAAAAATTTCACGTGGACACACAGGGATGCGTGAAGGAGAAAGGAGGGCCCCTGCTTCCAGTCGAATGCTAAGAGCTAACTGGTACATGAGGAAGACATGCTGGAATTGGGAAATCATTCTCCAACTATCCAAATCAAGGAGGAATGAGCAAGAATCATCAATGGATGCTAAATCTGGGGGGAAAATATTGTTCTTAGCATGGACTTAAAAGAGTCTCCCACAGATTGTTCATTACATGCATGGTAAAAAAAACAGTAACTACACTTTGGAGAAACGGAACACCACCCTGACCTGGTGACCAAAATTAACATCGCCAATGGTGAGCAGAGGTGACACCAATGTAGTATTCTAAGGGTACATAACCTGAATCTAATGATGAAACCCCAGAAAGGGGGGTAGAAGAGACAGAAGACTGTACTCTTCAAAACCGTATTACATCAATGCCATAAAAGACAAAAGGGGTCATGGGGAAGAGCCAGAGTAAAGGAGACTTTGGGGAGCAAAAATAAACAAGCGAATATTAAAATAAAAATGGCAAATTCTCAGTAATGGGTGAATCTGGGTAAAAGATGTATAAATGTTCTTTGTACTAGTCTTATTTTTGCCAATTTTCTGTACATTTGAAATCATTTCCATAAAAAGTTAAAAATAATTAGAAGAGACTGATCTTGGGTTGCCAATCTCATGTTTTGCCTGATACGGTTACTAAAATGCAGTTATTAAAAAAAAAAAAGACTACCATCTATGATTTTGTCATTTCATTTAAAGAAAGTATGAGGGGGCATTTTAAACATTTAAATAGCAGCCATCATCACCAAGTAAAAGAGTGACCCTTTAAAATAAAATTTAGATTTCTAAAAAAAGACATCACATTGTCCTAGCTTCTCTGGCTTCTCTGTGGACCAAGGAGAGCTCGTCAGCCTGGTGTTAGGGAATCAGTATTCTAATCAAGGTCCATTTCTGGCAATGGATGAAGTAGTTTGGTGCAAGGAGAATGGAGTCTGGAGACAAACGCTGAATCAAACCATGGCTCCAGTTGTTACCATCTCTTGTAACCTAAGCTTTCTTAGTTTCCTCCAAGGCAAGGCACATAGCTAAATCACAGGACTGCTGGGAAAATTAAATGAATACTTCTAGAATAGTGCTTCACACGGAGAAGGTGCTCAGCACGCCTCCTTGTCTTCCTCTCCTTGAGAGCCACCTTTCTGTTCTCTAGCGATGTTTCTGACCAGGGCCACACTGGCCCTGTCCTCACGACCTGAATTCGGCCCCTCTACATTACATAAGAAACTGAACTATCCCAAGAATAAGCCTCCTTTCTGGAGGTAAATTTCAGGAAAACCAAAGCCAGAGATACTAGATAGTGGAATAAAAAGTACTGGTTTATGTTAGAAAAGTCTACTGCTCATAAAAAATAATTACATATTTTTCATATATTAACGTCTATTTTGCAAATGACCATCTACTTCCAAAAGTAACAGTTTATGTCAAAAATAAATAGTATTAATATCACCAATTCTATTTATTTTACTGGCTATTATCTTGAAAGAAAAAAAAATCAATTCAGTAAAATGTCCATAAATTATGAGATTTCATCTAGTAGTCTACTGTCTTTTTGCTTCTTTCCACATATTTCCTATTTCCATCTCACAGGACAATTTCCTTTTCTATCACCAATGATAGTAATTCTTTAACAATCTTTTTAAAAATGAAGAAAAGTTTTAAAAATAATTAACTTGCATCATAACAAAAAATTATATGCCAACAGAAATTTAGTTCAACATTTAAAATCTTTATAAAAGATAAACAAATTCTGATCTTTCCTTTATTTCATAACTGAAAAACAAAATTCTTAACATGAGTATTTGATACATAATTTCCTTAAAACTATATATATTTAAAGAGTGTGTATTATTATTAACACTCACGACAATTTCAAAACACCTAGCATTGGTATAGCTTTGAATCACTATTAGTTGTGGCTATTTTGGAAAAAAAATGTACAAAGCTTATTAGGGCCTAGCACACAAGACAGACTTAATGTTACATAGTCACAGAGTTCAAAAGTGGCATTATAGTGCAAAGACACTACAAATGGCCATCTCTCTCATATGTATCTTAAAGCAGGCTGGAAAAAATACTCAGTACCCTATATATAATAACTAAAAAAATACTTCCATTGACTACTTTTCACCCAGAGTAATTAAGGACCCCCCCCAAAAAAAAAAAAAAAAAAAAAAGGTTTTGTGCTGCTTTATTATCTGATAAACTGCTAATAAGTTTCCATTAGTAGTTCTTTAGATATTAACCCAAGTAGTCTTGGTCTTTTGATCATATATATGTATGTATTCACATATATATGCATCCATTTTTTCAAGTAAAGAAATGTTTAACAGATGTAAACTATTTATTGAATATTTGCCACCAAATATTGTTAAATACATTATCTTGCAGCATATCGCTTTCAAGTTAAAATGTCAGAAACAAACACCAATATTTACAATTCTTTTAAGGAATGTTATATAATGACACATTAAGGCGTAAATTCTTTTGGCTTATAATTCTTAAAAGAATGATAATAGCAAAAGTGATGCAAAATCTTCAGTGTGAGATTATGATTAAGCTACATTTTACAAAAATATGGTGTAAGATGGCAATAATCCCATTCAACATCCTGGATTAGATCCCTTCAGGAGGGACCGATAATTTATACAGTCAAACTTTAAAATTTACAGATAAAGGCAGTTCAACACTGCCACTGAGAAGTACACCTCTCAACATATACAACTTTCAGGCCACAGTTTTGAAGGTCTGAAGTATCAAGTTGGTTTGATGAATTAGTCGGTTGGCACTTATGAACACATTTATTGCCCTGTTCAAAGAAAAGAAAAAGAAGAACAAGCATTAATTTTATCCAAAAAATTCATTATTTAAAAATATTTATACTAATTCCATCTACTAACAGTAGCAATGAAATCAATTTGGGGAAAAAAAGGTAAGTTAGTATGGAGTACCATACCTTGTATTTCAGATTGGAATTCAATGGTCCTCAATCATTTGAAACTAGGAATTACTGCCCCCTAGTGGCTCTGGTTGGCAATTAGGTGTTGGAGGGCTGCTAATGACAGGTGGCACACAAACTGCCAGCTTTTATTTTATTTATAGGTTGAGCAAATAACTGATTCAAATGTACTCTCCAGCTGTGATTTCATAGAAGTTAGCGAGATAAAATCTTCAAAACTACTACACTTTGTCTCAATGTCAATGGGCGTTATAACTACTTAAAAAACATATTCTAAAAACTTACGTTGTGCTATCCCACATTTCCTATCAGGCCATCTTCACATATCTAATAGACAGAACTGATGCCCTAGTCCCATTATGTGGCCTTACCAGTTCCTTAATTGTATAGCTAAAGACTTTATTCCACCTCAGACATTTCTTAAAAAAGAGGAACGCCAAAGAATTAAGTTGAATCAATGCAAATTCATCACCTCTATTGAAAGACAGCTCAAAGATCAGGCTGTAGTAATAACTTTCAGTTTGCGGAAACAGGTACAAAACTCATGGCACATTATTCATACACAATTGTAAATGTAATTTAAAGAAGCTGCTGAATGGAGAAAAAGTAACAGCAGGAAGCCTGAATAATCCACATGCCTGTCAGAACTGGTAAAAATAACTTTGGAGCAAAGGCAATGGGACTTTTAAATACTGAACCCAAGTGACTGTAGACTGAAAGTAACTTCAGAGTAATGAAAATTAGGCTCTAAATTAGGCTCTACCTTTTAATGTGCTTATTCTGTGATAGTTCTTAATTAATTAGAATAAAAAATAATGATCCCAACATGTAAATTATTCTTTTAATGTGTTTTTGGTTATTTGGGCTTAGCGGAGGAGATCAAGGAAAAACAGATGTAAGTTTATTTTCAGAACACACCTGGCAGCTTACTAAACTAAAGCATTTCCCATAGACAATCTGAACAGCAGTAGAATGGAACGATAAAAAATCATTAATACTTTAGCTCAGTATCTTTAGTTCATAATATAAATATAAATGTTTTGACCTATTTGAACAATTAAAAATAGCTTTAAAAGCAATAGACCATTTTAATGTATTATTATTTTAAAAATATTATTACAGCCCTGGTTGGTGTGGCTCAATGCATTGGGCATGGTCTCACAAAGAGAAAGGTCACCAATTCAATTCCCAGTCAGGGCACATGCCTGGGTTGCGAGTTTATAGTCCCTAGTCAGGGAGGGGTGCGTACACGAGGCAACTGATTGATATTTCTCTCCCTCTCTTTCTCCCTCCCTTCCCATCTCTCTAGAAATAAATGAATACAATTTGTTTCAAAATCCCACTGGGATTTAAAAAAAACTGAACCCAGGAGAATCTAATGTGCAAACAGGGTTGAGAACCACTGTCTTAACTTTAGTGCAGCAGCTCTCAACAGGCCTACAGCATCAGTATCATCGGGAAACTTCTTAGGAATAAATGCAAATTCTTGGGGCCATCCCTGACAATAAGAAACTCTCAGGGTGGAACCCAAAAGCAATTTGTGCTTTAACAAGCCCTCCAAGGGATTCTGATGCTTCTAAGAAAGTTGGGCCAATAAGTCAAATCTTACCTTGTTTCTGTATGGACTGCATGCTAAGAATACTTTTATGTTGTTTAAATGGTAAAACAAAAAATAAATACAAAGCAATACTATTCTGTGGCAGGTGGAAATTATACAAAATGCAAATTTCAGTGCTTATAAAGAAAGTTTTATTAGAATATGGCCATGATGCCTACTTGTTTCCATAGTATCAATGGCTACTTTTGCACTCACTACAACAGCACAGGTGAGGAGGGACGTTGCCGCAAGGCCAAGTCAAAATATTTGCTATTGGGCCCGCTTCAGAAAAAAGTCTACCAACAACTGGTCTAGACTGGTATGGCTGGGTTATCAACCATTCACTTTTTATTTTTAACAGTTTATCTTAATTAGTAGTTGATATGAGTATTGACAATACAGTAAAAGGGCTTAATTTATATGGTTTTAGTATCATATAAACCATATAATTTATTTAATTTTAAAAGAGAAGGCCTTGGCTGGTGTAGCGTAGTGGACTGAGTGCTGGCCTGTGAACCAAAGGGTTGCTGGTTCAAATTCCTGGTCAGGGCACATGCCTGGGTTCTGGGCCAGGTCCCCAGTAGGGTGTGCACGAGAGGCAACCACACACTGATGTTTCTCTCCCTCTCTTTCTCCCTCCCTTCCTCTCTAAAAATAAATAAATAAAATCTTTAAAAAAAAAAAGAGAGAGAAGGATCACCCTGGCCAGGTAACTCAGTTGGTTAGAGCGTCTTCCCAATACGCCATGGCTGCAGGTTCAATCCCTAGTCAGGGTACATACAAGAATCAACCAATGAATGTATAAATAAGTGAAGCAACACTTAAATTGTTGTTTCTCTCCCTCTCACTCTCAAATCAATCAATAAAAACTAAAAGAGAAGAATAATACATAAAAGTACTTACTTGCCATCTTTAAAATAGGTTTTAAGAGTATCACTGAAACTTTTGGAATACTTTACAAATTCTTTCTTTTGGTGTTCAAGTGCCTACAAGACATAAAAAAAAAACAACAAACAAACAAAACTTTAAAAATACTAAGAAAAGAGAAATAATGCAAAAGCCAAAGACAGAAGATCATTTCCAGTAACCAAACCTTCTTAGTATATAATCCAGTAAAACAACTAAGTGTAACCCAACTAGGGTGGCAGTGCGTAGGCTTCTAGTGAACTTACCCTGCGGTTCTGGTACTGGTATTTCTTGAAGACATTATTCACTGTATCAAGAAGTTCTTTTATTGCACTAGCTATATCCCTGTTGGATAAGGGAAAAAGAGAATCTTCTTAAAATCAGTTAACATTTGAAAGAAGTCTGTATATAATTTTTAAGAATGACTATCCACACTGTTAATCACCATACCCACACTCTGTCAAGCACAAACATCTGACTAGCTGGTTGAGTGGGAGTTCCGCACGTACCCTGCTGTGATCCTGACTTCTTGCACTGCTGACTAAACATGCCACAGCATCAAGTTTCCCAATTTAGTAAACATTTCATTTAGCCTTACTTGAATTTAAAAGAATATGCCTCTGCCTCTCATCTTTTCCAGTTATAATTTTTCCTTTCACTAATATAGCTAAATTCAAGCTACCATATTTTCTACTTTTGCTATCTCAGGATTATGAAATTTTGCTATTACATGTAACTCATTTCTAATATTCACCAACACTTTGAGTTACATACCTAATAATACTTTGATGTTTTAAAGTATTTCCCCCTCAGGCACAGCTCTTCTCTCCACACGTTTCCCTTCTATCTAACAACTATGTCCCCTCCCCACTCCAAACCTATATTTATGCATTTAAAGTATATTTAAATTTCCGGGAGAGACAACATCAGAGTATTTTTCTACCTTAACCTTTCCAGTAATCATCTTTTGCTACATTTATATTGCATCAACACCTCCCTCCCCCCGCTAAAGAGAAGAACTCCATCAATTCTCATTTGACTATTCCTCCTATCCATGCCATTATTTTTCAGAACTCTTGTCTCTTTTATGTATGCTCTTTTCAATTTTCATGTCCTAACTCCATAGCAATTTGTTGTCAAACTGCGTTTAACACAGCTCTGTATTCACAGTCTCACGTCTGCAAAGCAGCCTTGTCTTTTCACCACCATTCATTCTCCTTGCTGCTCAAACGTAATCCCAGTGTGAAGATGAGAATTAATAAAACATAAATCCAGACTATTCCAAATGAAATTTTCATTACTGATTTTAATCATAAATGTCAGATTTCAGTTACTTTATACCTATAACAACATTTCAGCTTTACTATTTAAAGAAAAAACAAAACTCAGTGTCTAGATTGTCTAGGTTTCTATGTGCATGTGTGTGTATTTCATAGCGTATTTCTAGTAAACAAACATGGAGATTCTAAAAATTATTAGTAGTCAGGATTTTAGTATTAAAAAAGGTATTTTAGCCTATTCCCAAGTAGTTATGACTTTTCAGTAAATATTTACTTACTACATCCTGTAGGGCAAACACCAGCATCAGGCTTCAAAACATTAAAACATCAAATACTCAAATATTTTTTACATAGAAATGACATCTGTGCACTTTTTTTGCCTATAGTTTAACTGTTCCTCTCATTTGTTTTTAAGCAAGTTGTAAGTTCATCTACACTTAATAAAACGGTGTCACATTACCATCTTAATATGTGAGAAAGTCACAATTTCAACAAATAAAAATTCTCAACTCTCTAAACATGATTCTTCATATCCACAATGAGACTATTTAAAACAAAGTACAATGGAGTACATTATACACTGATCAGAGACCTGTCTCTACACAACTGTACTTTGTGGTACACTTTAAAATTCTGCTAAAAAGGATAAAAATGTCCTTTCAGTGCCAACAAACAACATGAACATATGTTCCCTATAGAACGGTAATGGCTGGACTGCACAGGTCAAAAGAGCAATTCTAAAGCTGGTTGCTCCCTCACTCAACCAGGAGCAAAAACAAAAGGGGCGGGAACGGGGGCAGGGAAGAGAAGGGAGGGTTTAGTGGACAGTACTCCATCCTACTATTAAATGTTGGGAATCTGTCTGTGCTTTAAAAGAAAAAAGGTTGGAGGGGGGGAAGCTCTCCAGGTGATTCTGGTGATAAACCTGGTTTGGAAACCACCATGTATGAATCCAGAACCTAGAGTTGAGGTTCGATCCATTATTTGCTACAGAGCTTTATAAAGACCAAGGCTGTTAATCCTCAGGCTTGGCTTTCTATAAAACAAGCACAACAATTTATGTCAAATATTATGTCATTTATATGTACACTGAACAGTATTTTCATTTATGGCACCAAGGAAGCTAAAGTTATATTATCCAATAACTGAGGGTTTGTTTTCTACAGGAGAAAACACCAGCACGTGCATGCGTGCGCGCGCGCACACACACACACACACACACACACACTACTCCAATTACATAGACAGATAAAGAACTGAGAAAAATTTGAGGGTAAAAGAACTATAGTATAATTATATGCTGAAGTTAATGGTTTCTGTGTTAAGGGACACAGAGTATGGGTTAATAGGAATGAATTTTAGCAATCTGCAGCTATTTAGTGGGGCAGCTTTGGAGAAATATATATATTGAAAGAGGACAAAAGGCATCAGATGAAATATAAACATACATCCTATCAAAAAATTGAATAGAATAGCAGAGCTTCTGGTTGTATCACCCAAATCTGTAAATGTTTATGCAAATACTCTAGAGGAAGGAAATTCGTATGCTTATGTTTAGTTTTATGTAGACTGGACACCTCTGGAAAGGTTAATATGAAGCCATCACTGAAACCAAACCCTGGCAAATTTTTGCCTGTGAATAGGCAAATACATATTATAATGGACAAATACATAAATGCACAGCTTTATGGTCTAGTGAATCACAAGTCTCCACTAGTCATCCCTTAATTACAATGTGTTGGACTTGAAAAAAAAATTTCATGAATTTTATAAAACATTTGTATAAGCTCAAATGTAGTCAAACAGAAACATTCATTAATCAAAAGTACTTTATAAAATATCTGTTTGCTGGATCATTTTTCCTAATTAACTCCATAAAAAAAAATTGAAAAAATCCAACCAGCTTATTTTACAACATTCATATGTGCCGAGTGGATGCTAGGTTCTGCGTTATCATTTCTTTCAATTCTCAAGACTATTACCTTCATTTTCACAGACAGAAATCAGAATGACAGAAGCAAAGCATCTTGTACAAGGCCAGACAGTTAAATGTTGGAATGGAGATTCAAACCCAGCTCTACTGACATGTACAAAAATACCTGGGTATTTGTTAGCTGACAGGAATCATTTTTCTTCTCTAACATAATCCAAAGCATCATGTACAGTACTTGGTATAATAGGTATTTGATACATACTTACTGAAAAATATTGTTAAAATAAATGAATAAAGAACTACCTTAAATACGAGAAACTAAAATATTTTATAGAAAAGCAGGAACTGTACGATATGTACAATATGTGCCTAAAGGATAAACCACGCTTTATTTCAGTAAAATTTTAGCCATTAATTTGTTGAAACAATTTTAACAGTGGTAACGGTATGTATCACAATCTCTCTCAGCAAAACAAGTAATTGTACCTTTAGCTATGTATGCTAACTCATACATCATTGAATTTTAGTCTCAGAAATAACACATATTACGAACAAACTTTCCATGGCAAATTATCCCTCCTAAAATGTTCAAAAAATAAATTTTAATTGTCAATAACCTTAATCCAGTTGTGCTGAGTACACTCAACAGAACTGAAACATTACTCTTGTCCCAGAAATGAGAGGCCTGACCCTAATGCAGCTTCTGTCAGTGACCATGGATAAGACTCTAGGTTCTTGACCCCAACATCCTTATGATTAAAAAGTGGCTGTTAACAATGGGGTTTTCAAACTCTATCTCTCTAGAGCCACACTGCGTTTATTAGCACAGATGCTTCGAGGACTCCACAGGTGGGGGGGGGGGGGTCAAAGCAACCGGATGACAGCTCTGGGCCAACCATTTCTACTCCAGCTTCAACCACAACACTAATCTCCCTCTTACCTCCTGATGTTCTATATAAGATTCCCTTTGTCACACTTCTTCCAAACAACAGAAACTTCTCATCCAATTACCATGTTAAATCAACATTATGAATCTATTATAGGGATGCAGCAGAGAAGACCCCGGAGTCAGTCTACTTGGTTCCAAACCAAGCTCTACCACCTTACCAGCTCTGTGAACTTGGGAAAGTTACTCAGTTTCTGATGCTTCAGTTTCTTCGCCTATTACAGGGCTTTGTAATAAGTTCATATGTGTTTTAAAAAGTGCTTAGCATATAAGTTCTATATAAGTAACAGTATTATTAAGATAACATTGATTCTGTAAACCTCTACTTCAATGACCCAAAGCAAAATTTGCTGAAACTACTACTTTAAAAATGTCAAATCTTCATAGAAATGTAGTCTAGATCACCAAAAGAAATTTAAACTTAATTACTAGAAAATCTAGATATAAGTTATTTAATAGCTGTGTTTGAGATCACTGACAATTCATGTTTTTATGGGACAAACATGTTTACTTTATACCTAACTAAAAATAAAAATCCATGAACAGTTGATTGTCCTCTTTCTTCACATATTAAAAATAGTTAAAGGATGTTGGGGCTTTTATTTAGTAGTAAAATATTTACTTTAGTGTCTGTCCTCTGTTGCACAGATTTTGACTAGTCAGTGAAGCTTTTCATTCTTTCTGGTCCTCAATTAGAAGACTGAAAAGCAGAGGGTCACTCCCTGATAGCTCTGTTGGGTACCCACCACGTGCCATAATTTTCTAAAATGGGACATACTCCTCTCTATCAGTCAAAATGTAGGTGCCCAAACGAGCAGAAATAGCACTTTGTAATGTAAATTATAAAGAATACTATTTCTGAGAAATGAATGTTATTGTTTATTCCAAGTGAGCCTCCCTAAGTCTTTAAAGATATGATGTTTGATGCAACCACCGAAAGTTTCCTTTCTAGCAATTTCTAGTTGTGGTTCCACCAACAGCCACTACAATTATTCCCAGATTTCTTTGTTTTCTATCCACTGAGGCTGAAGAAAATTTTCCAAGGCTTCAATTTAAAAATACTCATCTCGAAGTTATGTTTGTAGTTCCCTCTTCATCTCCCCCACCTCTTACCCCTGAGGAGAATGCCCTGGGTTTGCGAACCACTGCTCTAGGATGACTCTTCTCAACAGCCAGTCTCCTGGCCTCACGCATTTTTAGCCTTTTTAAACCTGAATCCCAAAGGCAGGGGTTTGGAGCTTCACAATTTTGGTCGATAGCTGAAATGCTATTTAAGACAAGTACATGACGTGTACCATTTCTGAAATAAAAACAATGCCGGTTTCCTTTGTTACCAATTCTGATAATTTATCCAATTTCTCTATTCACTTTTATCTGACATTTACATTTTTCTACTTTTATGTAGTTTTAAACTACATTCCAGTTGATGTACATCTCATTCACTGTTTAAAATCAAACATTCTAAAAAGAAGTTACTGTACTCTGAAGCCAAATGCCACCACTTAAAGTTAATAAAGATGTAGCATTTAAAACCCCCAAATTTATTTCAAATTAATATTTTCATTTAATATTAATGTCATACCAAAATAAAACATGTAGAATGAGTGGTCCCTTTGACGTACTTTGAGAAAAATGGGACAAAAACAAAAGCCGCTTACTTGATTGTCTGCAGAAACCTCACTCTGTCATTGATCTCGTCGGGGATCTTACTGAGAATTTGCTTAAGTGCTCGTGCCTTTTCATTCAGGTCCTGGAATTCTGGCTCTGGTCGTTCAATCATATACTCTGATGAAATAAAAATATAATAAAAAGTGTCATATAACTCCCTGTCAAATGCAAGCCTCAGAATTCCCAGTGCTGGTCGAGAGGGAGGAGAGAGGCCAGATAACTAAGAAAGGCAAGGTTGCAAAGCTGGATTTGTTAGAGTTCAACTCAGTTTGGTGATATAGGACTCTTACTAAGTAAAATAATAGAAGATGAAAGACTACACATTTTCAATTTGGGGTAAACAGCTCATGAAATCATGCTGAATAAATAAAGAAAATTAAAAGGGAGTCAATCAACTTCATCAGGCCTCTGAAGCTACATCTCTCAAGGAAATCTTAAAGCAAGGATGTTCATGACAAATACGATGGCAACATGTATCTGCCGATGGGGAAGATGACTTTAACAAAAACCTCTATCCTGAATATACAATGTCTCATTGTACTGAAACCCAAACAATCCAATATTGTCAGTGTGTTCTTGAAATCACACTTAAAAACATAAACACTACCAAAAATTCAATACAAGGGTTGGATCACAGAACAGCAACTTTGGAAAGGAAGTTCAATCGGACCTGACAGAGGCAAAAACGTTACCAGCAGACTCACTGTACACCTGGAAACATTACAACCCCACCGACCCATATACCGGGACTCACAGGCTGGAAATGCGTATGTTTAGAATACTAATGACTTTCTTATAAGATACTGAATCAGTTAAAATATTTACTTTTGTTCTCCCTATATATGGGAAATATTATTTCTATGTTTTTCTGAATTAGTGGCAAAATAGCTACTAAATTTAGGTGAAATCCATTCTAATTATTTAAAAAAAGCAAAAAATGAGAAAGAAGCAGAAAGAATTATACTGTTCTCTCAAATCTGTGCTTAAAAAAAAGCTATTCTAAAATTAAAAAGAAACCTCATTATTTTCAATTGCTATTTGTATAAAGTGAACAAAAACTCAAATAACCATTCCATAGAGTTTATCTTTGACAAAACCCAAACTCATCAAATAATAGGGAAAAAATTAAAGTGCACAACATAAGCACTGTATTTCAAGCAATTAAATCTGACAAATATAAAACAAAAAGAGAACTACTTTTCTCTTTTACATAGTTTCCCCCTACTACCGTCACAATAATAACAACAAAAAGAAAAAGGAAGAAAAGAAGGGGGAAGCTGCCCCCTTTTGTCAAATAATATAAGATTTGGAAGAAGTGTTTTCCAACAACTGTAAGAAAAAGAAACTAAAAATGGAACTGCCTTTTGACCCAGCAATTCCAATGCTGGATTTATACCCTAAGAATCCTTAAACACTAATTCAAAAGAATGTATGCACCCCAATGTTCATAGCAGCATAATTTACGATAGCCAAGTGCTGGAAGCAGCCTAGGTGTCCATCGGTAAACGAGTGGATCAATAAACTATGGTACATTTCCACAATGGAATTCTACGCAGCAGAGAGAAAGAAGGAGCTCCTACCCTTCATGACAACATGGATAGAACTGGAAAGTATTATGCTAAGTGAAGCCAAGTGGTGAAAGACTAATACCACATGATTTCATCTATAAGCAGAACCTAATTAACAAAACAAACTGGAAAGCAAAATACAGCCAGAGACATTTAAATCGACAACAAACTGACAGTAACCAGAGGGGAAAGGAAAATAACGTGGGAAAGAAGGGAAAGGGAAGTAAATGAACATGATTGAGGGACCCATTGAGGGAGCCAAGCGGGGGTGGGATTGAGGGTGGGAGGTGGGTGTGGGTAGGGTAGGGGAAAGTGGTGGTGGGAAAATGGAGACAACTGTATTTGAACATCAATTAAAAAAGGAAAGGAAAAAAAGACAACTAAACAAGATTCTGTTATTACCTTCTACATCATCAGCAGCCATTCGAAGAAGGGACTCTGTGAAGTTAACTTCTACACTTTTTTTCTCTAAAATTTTCATAATGATGTCTTGTGTGAGTCCTGGATTTTCTTTTTCAGCCTGTAAGAAAGAGAAAGCTAGTTTTGAAATACAGAAACAAAATCAGAATTTCAAAACCAAAACATAATTGTTTAGAACCTTTGGGAGCTTAGACTAATCAACTTAAAAGGGCAGAAATCTTAGTAAAGCAGGTGTGGTTATGGCATTCATGTCTGTTTTGTTAAAACTTAAACATCAGTAACTTATTACAGACAGGGTCTCATTTTCCATTTGAACATAAAGTACTTAACATTTCCTACTTCTCCTTTAAAATCTCCTGCAATCAAAGATATAAATAAACATTATATACATTTTGGTAATCCATCAATTACTCTTTTCAGTAGTTTAAATATACTGAAGACTTTTAGTTTTTTTCATTAGCTAATCTTTCACTTCGAGGATCAAGCAACTAACTGCTCATCTCACCTGTATTTTGCTGATTCTTTGCATATTTAAATTAACAGAATGTCAGGAAAAACAAAAACTAAACAAAAAAACAGGAATTCTTTTGCAAGTTTTATTGAAGCTATATAGTCCCTTAAATACTCTCCCACACAATGATTTTCACTGTTTTATTTTTGTAGCATGAATCTTTCCTTCACTAGTTTTCAGAACATCATCAATCCTTTACCCTCCTGAGCTTGCTTCACTAATGAGTCTGCACTGTTTCTGTGTTACTCCCTTGGGCACTAAAATCATCCTAGTCATTTCAAGACTGAGCACAAAGAGTTCTGGGTTTACCAAAGTTAATTTTAATTTTCAAAAGTTGAGTTTTCGCCAGTAATTCTGTACCATTTCATAATTGCTTTTAATACTTATAATTACAGCCTGAGTTTGTTTCTTCTAGGATGACTATGAATTTTCGTCTATTATAGCCTCTTGTTTCTCATTAGATTGCAGTATCAAAAACTGAAACGTTGTGGAACGAAATGGGAAAACAAAATATGCAACATTTAATCCTGAGACCATTTTAACTTTTGTCAAATGCTATTCAGGGAAGTCATTATGATAGATAATTAATAACCAAAAAAGTGTGCCCTGTTGAATTCTATTTCTTTTAACAATAGTTCCCCTTATCCGTGGCAGCTATGTTTCAAGACCACCAGTGGATGCATGAAACCTTGGACAGCACAAACCCCTATAAATACAGATGTTCCTCAACTTATGACCCTACAAGCCCATGACAAATGGAAAATATCCTAACCCCAAAATGCATTTCACACATGTAAGCTACTGAACCACTACAGCTTAGCTAAGGTTACCCACGCTCAGAACACAGTATCTAAAAAACACCGGTAACACAGTCCATTGTCGAGTACTGGTTGTTTACCCTCCTGATTGCGTGCCTGACTGGGAACTACAGCTGGCTGCCACTGCCCAGCATCATGAGAGAGTGTCATACCACATGTCGCTAGCCCAGGAAAAGATGAGAGTTCAAAGTTCCAACTACGGTTTCTACTGAATACAAATGGCTTTCAAGCCATTGAAAACTTGAAAAATCATTATCAAACCATTTTACGTCGGGGACTGTCATGTTTTTCCTAGACATCCACATCTATAATAAAGTTTAACTACTAAATTAGGCACAGTAAGAGGCCAACAACAATATCTAAGAAAAAGGAACAACTGCAACAATATACTTTAAGAAAAGTTAGATGAATATGGCTTGGTGTGACTCGCTGCAGGGGATCCCTGGCTGAAGTCTTCACATAGGCTTCACGTTTTCCAGTGCAACATGTTTCTGTCACCTATTGGAACATCTTCTGTTCATGTCTTCACTCACAAATTTAATGACATTTTTACTTAACTAAACACTTATGACTCACTGTGGCCATAACTTTTGCAGTTTGAGGTGACAGTAAACTTGCACGAATTTCACAAATTTCCTTTTCTTTCTTCACAATTTCATGAATAGAAGATTTGTTCTTACCAGAGACCTTACCAACCTCAACATATGAATCTTTTCTTTCCTTATTAGGTCAAAAACTTCCACCCTTTCACTAAATGGACACACTTTATGGCATCTCTTTGGCATATCTGAATTGCCAGTATAACTGCTCTTGAGCTTCGGGGCAATTATTAAGTAAAATAAAGGTTACTTAAACACAAGCACTGCAATACCACAAGGGACTGATCTGATCCCAGAGAACGTGACTAAGTGGCTAATGGCCAGGAGCACAAACAGCATGGAGAGAGAGGCTGGACAAAGGGATTCATGTTGTGGGTGGGACTGAGCGGGACAGTGTGGCATTTCCTCCCAATACTCACAACGGCACAAAATTTAAAACTTAAGAACTTATTATTATTATTTCTGGAATTTTAGAACTTATACATTTAAAATTTCAAATTTATAATTTAAAAATCATAGAAACTATTCATGGAATTTTCCATAGAATGTTTTTGGACCTTAGTTAATCACAGGTAACTAAAGTAAAACTGTGGATAAACTGTGTAATTTGTTTTGATTTTTCTTCCATGAACATATTTAAGATGATCTATTTAATAAAAAACAAACAAAAAAGCAAATAAAAAAACAGTAGTTGTCTTTGGAAGAAAAGAGCAAGGGAAGAGAGTATAAGGGGGCTAAATGGCAATGGAAAAAAATAGCTGTACAAATATGACTTAAGATGGTATAAACTTTATTAATTTGATGAACTGCCACAAAATTACGTATAAGTACATAAAATTACTATTTAAATAAGTCAGTATTTGATAACTGATTTATCTTTCCTAAGTAGCATTAAATTATTATAACACATTATCTTGGGAAGCAGGGGACAATATCCAAATGCTTCCAGACAATGCCTGCAGAAAACAATCTAATTAAGTTAAAATAAGATGCTGAAAAAATTAAATGTTGGGCCCTGGCCAGTATGGCTCAGTGGATCGAGTGCTGGCCTGCAAACCAAAAAGTCGCCAGTCTGATTCCCATTCAGTGCACATGCCTGGGTTGCAGGCCAGGTCCCCAGTGGGGGGCACGAGAGTGGCAACCACACACTGATGTTTCTCTCCCTCTCTTTCTCCCTCCCTTCCCCTCTTTCTAAAGATAAATAAATAAAATCTTAAAAAATATATTAAATGCTGAAAGCCTGAAAGCAGTTTTCAATACCAAGTTGGTCTGGGGCCCCCAAATGCCAAAGCAGGAACATTACAGAATCTCACAGAGGCACCTAACTTTCTCAGTTTAGTGTTCTTTGTGCCAAAAGAAATACCTAACTGTGTTGTGTATTAGTTAGGTTTGAACAACTTAATAAATGACATCCTAACAACTAGTAGCCTTTAAAAATATACAAATTGAAAGGAAAGTATTTCATTCCTAAATAACCATAACTCCGTTTTTAAATGAGATTTGTTCACCACCAGGCACTGCACAATGTCTCATACGCTGGAATCAGATCGGACACTCTACCCTCATTTCCCGTTGGACTTTGATTTTCTTGTGGTACTTGCTCTTTATCACAGCAATGGCCAAAAATCCAGATAACACAGACATGACATCACTGAAAGGAATGTAACCCTATCAAATATGTTGAGACAGCAAACTATGACAAGCTAGTAGTTCAGTGTCAAAGAGATGTTGAATATTACCGTGTTTCTTCAAAATATTAAAATCTCTCATGACGTCCAAGTTTGCTGTGGGGCCCTAGGGTGCCTCGGCACATAGTTTGAGAACAGTTGTCTTAGGATCTTCTATTTGAAGTCTTACTTAAACTACTTATTTTAAAAGCATTAAATTTACCCAATGACTCTAACTGACAAAATAAATAGATCTACCATTAAACCAAAGACACTACACCTACAGATTTACTCCCCAGAATAAAACTCTCAACTCTCTGGATATCCAATTTTTATGAAGAATTCAATTGTGAGAGAAAAACTATCCCCAAGGGCAGTAATATCCACTCTTCTGAATCAGGGATTCTCAACAGCATAATCTATCAGATGGGAAAGGAATCAAAAGCAGAATAGGTATCTTAAATGATAATATTCACTAATAGTATTTTACCTTGAAAAAAGTTATTTTAATCCTTTCCCCCAAATAACAAAAATAGATACTGAAGCTTGATAAATATTAACTGTTGTTGTGGACCAAGAACTGGAAATATGCACATAAATACAGATAAATGGTTAGGTGAGATTTTTCAATCTTCTTCAAATAAGTTATAGTTCAAAAAGCACAAAAATCTTTGTCTTTACAGTGCATGCCCTCCTTTAATTTCATGTGAAACTCTACAAATTAAATATGATAATTAAGAATAAATCGATGCATAAATGACTAATGGTTTCCTCTAAAATAACTTTCACTCTCCTCAGTTAAGAATCCATGCTGTGGATAACAAAATTTACCCATGTGTCAACCAGATCTACCATAGCCACCCACTTCAAACATATTGGTTACTTTTTACTTGAACTTCAGTGTTAAAACATGAGCTTATATTTAAGGACATTACAAGAAAAAGCTTCATGAAATTCACTGTTTTATCTCTTTTATGAATGTCATTTAGTATACCATCTACTGCTTCAGATAGGGTCTTCTTGATCAGATATAAAGGAGAAACTTCTCTCTGCTCTTGGTATCAGGAAGGCTGAAAAACTTCTGCCTTATCAATACCACACTGTGCAACCTATCATGTTTACCTTCTTTTCTTTGGTTACAATAATGCTTAAAATTGTTGTCATTATGCCTCCCTAATGACCAAATATGTCATTCCAAACCACACTAATAAGCAAAGAAAGAAAGAAAAAAAATAACGGTATTGATTTGTTGATTCTCTTTCATTAACCCAATGATTTGGCAAAGACGTATTTTAAAGAAGTTAGTATGAATGCGTGCCAGGTTCTACATTTCAGCATATGTCAAAACAGTTCCAATCCAACAAATACAATGTAATTTCTTGTGGAGAGATCAGAGATGTCTAGTGACATTATCTATGCTATCAGTTAAAACAATCTTTGCCATAAAAATTATGGATGGATTTATAGCTTCAGCTCCAATGAAACACAGCTATAAACTTATTCTAGATTTAAACATTAAAATACTTAGCTATTGAGTATTTTAGCTATCAATGGGAACAAACACACAAAAAGTAAATAAAAATTAAAGTTTTGGGCACACTGATATGTACTTTGGGAGATGGGGATAAAATTTTATATGTAAAGTAGGGCCACCCAATAAAAAATACAGTGCAGGAAACAAACATAAGGCTCTGTAATTTTAAACTGTCTACTAGCCACACTAAAACATTAAAAAATATATAATTATCTTAAGAGTCCATCAAAATATTATCATTTCAACATGTAATCAATATAAAATACTTATTACTGAGTTATTCTGCACTCTTTTTATTGTACTAAGTCTTCAAAATCTGGTATTTTATTCGCACACTGCAATTCAATTGGAACTAGCCATATTTTAAGTGTTCAATGGCAACATGTGGCTAGTGATTACCAACTGAAAATCTCATGTGCAGAGACAAGGAAAAAATTCATGCTGAATGGCTTAGCTGTATATACTCAAAGTGTCCTTAATCTGATGGACACATAGGTCTTATTTTCCCACTCAAAAACATTGTTTTATAATGATGTTCTATAATTAAGCAATATGAAGAAAATCTTCGAGTTATAGTTTTACAAAAGTTTTTAAAACATGTCAAATAAAAAAGAATTCAAAAATCGACCCCAGAGCTAAAGCGAGCATACTCCAAAGACAGACTTAGAAGCACAAAGTAAAAAGACAAATGCTAAGAAAAGAGCGTTTGTTTCAGCTCACGTGGTGGAAGGGTGTTCAACTTTACAGAGTACACCAAACAGGCACGACATGGTTGAAAGGGGTGCCACTAAATGGAAGGAAACTGGCAATTATCAGCTGCTATCTAGATTTACGTGTAACATACATTTTAATAATCACAATGAATTCTTTGTGCCTCACCTTAATGAAAGCTGCTCTCAGTGTCTGAGCTGCGGACAGATTTACTCGTTCTAGCTGCAATAAAAATTTTAAATCACAATTAATATCGATTTTCTTAGAAAAACAACATTTTTGACATTCCATTCTTTATTAAGGATATTGATGGATATATCATTTAACTAACAAAAATACTTGCTAATAACTCTAAATCACTCTAATTCTCCAAAGAGAGGCTATCTAAAATTTTCATTAAAAACCATGAAAACTTAAAGCATGAAAGTCAGTTTATTAATCTTTAAAAAAAAATAGGAAATACTCTACGTTAAAGGTAAATTTATTTTAAGCACAGAATACAAAATAATATAAGTCCCTATGGAAAGAATAAACATGTTTACTGGAATTGATAAAGACAGGGAAAGTTCAGGATTAACTCTAAATGACCTGCTGCAAGTATAAGGCAAAGTGCATGTGTATGTACTGAATATAAAATGACCAATACAAAGAAAACATTTATTACTTAAGATTCTTTGTATTTACTATCCTACTCCTCCTTAATTGCTTTTCGATCCCCTCAGCGAAGGATTAAGCTGAGATTAGTTTATTTTATTAATTAGCAAACAGTGCTGATAAAAGGTTTGTCTCACATCCAGATTTCAAAGGCACTTATATCTATCCTCTCTTTTATCAGGAGTAAAAAAACAGTTACCTAACATACTAAATCAAAAGTTCAAGCCAAATGCTTTTAATTTTTATACCAAATATGTAAGGTTTATAATTCTGAAAGATAAAATGACCCTATTAGATAATTTATATAATTCACTTTCAGTGAGCCAAAAACATTATACAATTTCATGTCTAAAAAAACCCTCATTGTTGAAGAGTTAACTGCCAGGCTTAAAATAACTATCTTCAGTTAAATTCAGATTTGTTTAATCCCAAAGGATTAGGTCAGTTAATAAAACCTCAATGTATGAATTTTTTTGGTTGGGACGATAGTAAATGTTCAAAAGCATTATAACTTTTATAAACTTTTATGCAAGTAGAAAATTTCTACAAAAACCTTATGAATATGTATTATGCAATAACTACTCCTTTCAATGTCTTGCAGCAATGAGAATGTAGGTTTTCCCTTATAAATGACATACAGTGTGAGGTAAAAGTAGGTTAACAGTTGTGAGTGTGTGTTTATTCTTGTATTATTTTCCATATGTAAACCAAATTTTGTCCCATCCTTTATATATACATATTTACATATCAAAGGAATCTCCAACACTTTAAATCCATTTATTTTCTAAATGGCAAAAAATGTCAAGAACCTTATCTCCCTATGAATTATTCACCTTCAGCATATGTAAAAGCAACAAAATCTGTCAAAATAATCTCCAAAAAATAAACAATGGATCATTTGTTTTAGTATTGATTTACCTTCTACAATCTTGCAAAATCTAACATTGCCTTAGTAGGTAAAAGGGAAAACACAAGGGGACTGAGTTGGCAAACATAGCAAAAAAGGAACTCTGGGGAGTTTGTAAAATTATTTTCCCCCCACAGAATTCATTCATTGTAATCAACACTATTAAAGATTAAAATAATAATACAGTTCCTCTGGGTTCAAATACGTGTTGTGCAAGAGAGGCAGGAGACAGGATGAATGTTTCCACCCTGATAGAAACCTATTTCCTTATTTGGGTTAACACCACATTCTGACCTCTTTCAACAAGTCAAGGGCCTGAGTCAGATGTGAGCCTTCAATTATCAGCAATATTAACTCACTCTGTAATGCCCTGACCGATACGTGAAAGGGGCAAGGCAAGTAAAAGAGGCCAAGCAAAGTCAGTGTAGGACTCATAAAAGTAGCCAAGATCCCTTACCATCAACAGCTCTAGATTTCTAGATTAAGTTTACATGTGTGTCCCTTAGCAAAGAAAGGGCAAGGTCAGACAAAACCTACTACATCGAATCCATGAGCTGTGAAGCACCTCACCAGAACTCTGTGAGGAGTTATTCTGGGATCCATTTTATACCCAGACATCTTTCAATAAACTCACGAGGTTTTATTACCTATATGATATCCACATTGCCTAGGCATAAAGGCCCATACATATTTTTTAAACTGAACTTAATCTCTTATCCATAAATTAATCTAAATTGTCTGGAACCTATAATTTCAACCAACAATACCTAGGTAGCAAGATATATTTTTTTCTTCCCAATTAAAAGTACAAAAGTGCTTCTATTGTAGGCCTCTCACTTGTAATATATGATTTCATAATAAAATCATGTTCATCTTACTAGTACCTTCATGAGAGGTACTAGTACTTCACTAGTACTTCATGAGAGGATCAGGTTCTAGTAATATTCTAACAACATGGACTTCATCACACAGAGTATTTTTCTAGAGAATATCTCTAATCTTCGCAATATATCCGGAACTAGCTACCACATCCATTTTAGAGAAGAAACTCAGTTTGCATAAATTTATGCCAATGCTAAATAACTAGTAAGTGCAGGGAAAGGATTCATACCAGATGTGTCTGGCTCCCAAACTCATGCACACGACACTAATGCTACCCTGCCTCCCTGTACTTGCCCACTCCAGACTGGAGTCTACCCTATCATTGAGTCTCTTCAATTACTTAGGAACAAACAAATTTCTGAGTTTCTACCATGTGTAAGGAAGACAGTGTGAAAGCTGCAAAGAAACAGAGGGTACTCTTGGAACCCCAGAAGGTCAATTTAGTAAGTAAGCAGCTTCATAGATATTGATGGAACCATTGTCAAAGTAGAAAGTAAAATATGAATATGAGATATGAACTGGTCCTTGAAGAATGTGGCCTCTTAAAATCATCTTCCCTGGCAGTTCTTCCACTTACCAGTTTCTTCAGGGTTGCGACACGGGGACAAAATGACTTTACACAAGGTTAGAACAGAATTTTCATTCTGTGTCCAACACTTTTATTGACTTAAGCATTTTTTTCAGTTTGAGGGATATCTTTGGCTGGGGTATCTTTAAAGAACCAATACAGTCAATTTTTTAGTAGTACTTGATAGGGTATACAGCTTGAGTCCAAAGAAGGGAGGGGGCACATATGATGACACCTCGCGTTACTGGAACTGGGACAAGGGGAGGCATTCCTTGGGCCTCCATCATATTGAACTTCTATGTCATCAGTAAAAGAGTAAAGAAAAGAAGAAAACCAGAGAGAGAGAGAAGGGTAGGTAACATCTTGTCTCACATAAAAGAGAAGAAAACGTACATGCTGAAGTACCTTTGGAGAGAAATGATAGGGAGCTTAACATTAGGTCTCTCCCCAACCTTACATTCCGGTTTGGGAGCTACTCCTGCAATTTATTCTTGATAGTTTTTAAGAGCGCTATTAACCACAGACTTGTTAAATTTTACTCTCTGGATTATTTATAAAAATGTAGGGCCTGGCACAAATAACGTCCCTTTTTTATTACAAAATCTTGTATTACAAAATCATAAGCATGTAATTCTGTAACGTAACATAATCACACTCAAGCACAGCATATGACATTTTAGGTGAAATGTTCAAATTAAAACTATAAATTATTACACCCATATCATCACCCTACCAACCACGCTCAGCAGGCATTACTTCTGCCAGACCCTACATTTTAAAAGCTTATACATAGTTTTGACTGCACAGAACTCATTTATTATTTGCTCCCTCCAGAAGTATTAGTTCATTCCTATACTTTACTTTCTATATCAAGCCAGTTCCTTAAATCCATAATTTAAAAAAAAATACATTTAACCCTTTCGTTGCTCAAGATTTGTAGAGGCTTGCATAAAACTTCTGAAAGTTTTTTTAAATGTCAAAATATTGAGGTTAGTTGATTCTGAATTGTCTAAAAATCTCGCTTTCTCAAAATCAGACATTTGCCACACTCATATTCCTCCAACCTCCGAAGCCGCATACTAACTTTGTGCTGCCAATGAGAAAACAAATGCAATCATCTGCATTCTGGACACAGTAAGGTCACGACATGTTTCTAAAAGAATCAGATCCTGGGGCGGCCACATTGTCTGGCAAAAAAGGTAACCAGAACCTTACTAGTATAAAAATATTCCTTTAAAACACTGCCTATAAGTATACAAAACTCTAGGCTATGATTGCAGTTTTGTCAGAAAATTATAAGGAAGACTGCTTAATAGTAACAGCTAACGTATACTACATGCTTGGTATTATTCTAAGCAGTAAAATATATTAACTCATTTATTTCACTGCATTGTGAGAATTATTTTTTACCCTCATTTTACAAATAACAAAACTAAGACAATTATATAACTTAAGTGACAGAGCAATAATTCAAGTGTAAACATTAACTATGATTACCTCTGGATGATGGAATTGCAGGTTAAACCCATGCATTCACAGTGAAAAAGTATGTTTCTTCACTGAGTGAAAAAATGGAATAGGTAGATAGCTAAAGTTGAAGAACCATTTCCGTATTGGTAAATTAAGAGATGGATATTCTGCTGAGATTATCAGAAATAGCTGCTTCAAATTGTTTCTAAATAGAATGATATTAATTATTCAGAAGCACCATCTTGTGCGATTTATTAATAAACAAGCAAATAAACTTTTGATCTAAAATTCATTGTTGGTGGCAAAATTGTTATTTCTCTCAAAATACGTACTTCTTCACAAATTGTATTTCATCTTAAAACAGTTCCTCCAAGGGCCCTGGCTGGTGTAGCTCAGTGGATTGAGCGCAGGCTGGGAACCAAAGGGTCCCAATTTGATTCCCAGTCAGGGCACATGCCTGGGGTGAGGGCCATGTGAGAGGCAACCATACATTGCTGTTTCTCCCTCCCTTCTCCTCTCTCTAAAAATAAATAATAAAATCTTTAAAAAAACAAACAAACAAACAAAAAAAAAACAGTTCCTCCAAAGAGTCAGAGGAAAGGAAGATATATGACATATCTTTTCCTGGAATGAAGAATTGAACCATACATCTCTCTTCCTCCATATACAAAGAACTAGTGAAAAATAATGAGTCCGTAAGAACCTGAAATGACATCTGGCACAGTGTTTCTATAAACTCATTCCATAATGCAACCAGGAGACCTATTTTCACAGTACATTTACAACACACGGAATATACTTGGACTCTGAACTCTGCAGCAGCTGATTAAACAAGAAACCCACTCTTTCAGGTGTCCTAGCATAGCTTCATTAAGTTTAGCAAGCATCAAGCTCCCAGAATGCCATAAATAAATGCCTTGAGAGCAGAAGTACTAAAACTTCCTCAGGTGTAAGGACATACTACTGTCTAAACATCTGTTCTACAAGATGACTTTTAGACCCACCGTTGTTATTACTATGGATATAAAGTTAAGCTGAGAATGCCTACACTTTTAACTCTTATATTACACTGTGGACAAAATTTAGCAAATCATTTAGCTTCAGAGTAAAATATTCAACCCCACTGTGGTACTACTTTCTATAATTTGACAACTACTTAGCTTTAAATCTGCATAGCACAGAAAAACAAAGCCAAACTAATTTCCCCATTAATACATTTACAGAAAAATCTACCTTTGAACTATTAATATTGATTAACTGATTAGGCATCTTATTTAAGATGCTGCATTAATACCCTGGAATGTCAGAGAACTCCACCAGTACTTTATTCTTTTTAACCAAACACTTCACAGTTGAAGGCACAATAATTATTTTACTCCATTCCTAAATCAAGACCAAAATCCCATCTCTATCATAAAAAGGAACCCTACTACCAGCACTATTCCCTAAATGCCTATTATTTCTGAACACTTTCAAAAATATAAGATTGAGATAATTTTTGTAAAAAGCTTGATACCATGATGTTTGATCAGTAAATTCAATTTGAGAATTAGACCCTACATTTTGATGTAGTATCTCTCAGTCTGCCACATCTAGCCATTTCTTCTTCAAACTTCACTTCTAATAATTAGTTCTTGAACCAACTATGAATCATTTGGCAATAAGTTCTAATTCTGGGCCCATTAACCTACATATTTTTCAGATCTCATCTGGAGAGAATCACTGCCTTTATTTATGAAAGAGATTTACAAGTCCATTCATGGCCATTAGTTTTCCTTTCAAGTTAACGTTCCTTATACTTGAATACATTAGAAAAGGTGTAACAGTATTAATCCCAACGGTTCATTTTACCAGAATCTCAGATCCTAAACAATTATCTTCCAAAATCAAGACTGAAATAAAATCCACTTTCCACATATAGAAAAAGATCACCCGCCCTGACTGGCGTGGCTCAGTTGGCTGGGCGTCATGAGGCAAAGATCAAGGTCGCCAGTTCAATTTCTAGTCAGGGCACATGCCTGGGTTGCAGGTTCATCCCCAATCCAGGTGCATACTAAAAGCAATAGGTCAATGCTTCTCTCACATTGATGTTTCTCTCCATTTCTTTCTCCCTCCCATCCTCTCTAAAAGTAAATAAAATCTTAAAAAAACAAAGCAAAGAAAAAGATCATCCAAATTGTTAGAAACAAAAGCTTTTCTCATTCCTCTTCATTAACTAAAGGATCAAACTGAAGCTCAGCAATGCAACTGCCCTTCCTTCAAGAAAAGACTCAAAATAACCCAGATAAATATAGAATATTTTCCCAAACAACTTGGCCCAATAGCCCACTGAGTTAGCTAGAGTTAGACTACAGACATGAAAAGACGGAGCATCTGAAGAACTGAAATGGCTCTGAAAGCACCTGAGAAGTACAGACAATAATTGTCAAGACAGATTACTCACTAGCTTTCAGGGACTCTCTCCTTACTTCATACCTGGTACAATTAAATAAATAATTAAATATCTGCTTAAGCGCTTGTGTTCCCTACAATTCAAAGAGGTATGTTGCCTTTTTCCCCATGCATCTCCAGACCCTAGTAGAATACTCAGCAAATAAATGGTTGCCATTTAGTAATTACTCACTAAACAGAAGTGAAGCACTTGCTTCTAACTATAACTCTAGTCTTGCAACAAAAAGGGTAAAGTATTAGAACAAAATGGTGGAAATAATTACTGAAGTGTCAGTTCTAGCTGCCAGACACGGTGTAATCAGTCCTAAAAGAGTGGCAGCTACCATAGGAGCAGTATAATAGAGGGTTTTCAAAAGATGCCTCTCCTTGCTTCCTCTTTAGTAATAAACTTCTAAATTTCCCAATTTCTTTTGCAGCTTAGGTGTTGTCATAAGATCGTATTTTTGACAATGGGATGTAAATGGCAGTCTTGTATAGGACATTCAAAACAGTTAAGAAAGCTGAATCAGCTGGAAGTAACACCCCACCCCATGCTCCATTTTTTGCCCAATCCAGGGAACAACTTAGGACACCATGAGCTTCAGCAGCCATCCCACAGGTGAAGTGACCTTGGTAATAGAAGGTAACCACTAAGATGATGGAAGGTAAGATAGGGCCTGAGTTTCTGATGATATTGTGCCATAATACTAGCCCTGGTCCACTTATCTCTAGAATTTTTTATGTAAAAAAAATAAATTTTACGCAAGCCACTGTTTTATTTTCTTCCATGGACACTGAGCCTAACACTATTAGTAGACAACATGTGAAGTCACAAAATATTTGTCTGAAATGGAAACTAAGTCTCTGGATTTCAAGGTGAAGAAGATAAACCACTCTCTATTGTCCCCAGGCATTATAAAATACATCAAATACACTATTATTAAACCTAAGAATGTAGGTGAAATGGTTTTAAAACCCACAATCTTACTCTAAATATAAATATTTTACAAAAAGAGATGAGAACTTATTGGAAATGGTTGGGAGCTTCCAGGAACAATAAGATTAATGGCATCAATAGCTTTATAATTAATTAGATTAATAAACAGCCAGAAAAAAAAACACACACACACACACACAAAAACCTATTTAGACAAAGAGCCTGAAGCCATTGAATTTGGAGTCCTAGATTTTTAGTTGCAGATAATTTCAGGAAAATTCACATATCAGGACCTTAGTTCTCTGTTAAAGAGGAATAATTGGATTATATTTAAGAAACTTGCACAGCTCTAGAATTCTCTACATATCTTAACATATTAATTTAAAAAAAAAGTATTGATATTATTAAGTCTTAGAAAATTCCTCAAATTAAAAAAGCAGCTACATCTTCTCTACATTTAAAGCACTGGTATGTTCCATTTGTCAGTAAAAAGGTAACTACTGATTAACTCATCAGGGTATTTTTGTGCCTGCTCTTCTACCTAAAAAGTGCTTATCCTCAACTCTCCAGTGGTCTAACTCTTATTTATTCCTTTTAGATATTATCATGTCTATTCTTCAGTGAGGACTGCCTGGACTCCTAAAATAGGTCCCATCTACTATTTTTTAAACTTCATAGCACTTACCAGAATTTTTCATTCATCTAATTATTTGTATTCTTTTGTTTAATGTCTCTCTCTCCCACTACAGTGAAACTTCCAAAGGGGGAACAATTCATCTGGACCCCACTGTTTTATGTCCTGTCCTGGCATGATACCTAATACACAGACTGAGATCTTTATATAAGTATTTATAATATGAAAGAACAAACAAATGAATAAATGAAGTAGGCATTAAAAAACTGCAAAGAACCCTGGCTGGTGTGGCTCAGTGGATTGAGTGCCAGCTTGAGAACCAAAGGGTCACTGGTTTGATTCCCAGTCAGGGCACATGCCTGGGTAGTGGGCCAGGTCCCATAGGGGGTGTGTGAAAGGCAACTACACACTGATGTTTCTCTTCCTCTCTCCCTCCCTCCCTCCCTTACCCTTTGTCTAAAGATAAATAAATAAAATCTTAAAAAAAAAAAAAAAAAGGCAAAGAGCCTTTGAGGAAATATTTACCGACTCACCTCATTAAACACAGGATACATGACTGCATAGAGGGGCATAGAAACCATGGAAGTGGTCTCAGCTTCATTCTTCATCTCTTCCATTGTCATCCTCATTCAAAGGCCAACGACAGCAGGAAAAGCAGTGCTAAAATGCAGCAGAATCTTCATTCACTGCAGTATTTCTTCTTTTTTTTTTTGTGAAATAAAAGAATAGGGCATAAAACATATACTGACCTGGTTAAAGGGGAGAAAGAACAGAGATTTACTATATTAACAGGAAACAATAAATGCCAATAGTTTTCTTTTCCAATGTAGAGTCCTCATCTTATGAAAATCTGATTTGTTAACATATCTTACTTGTAAACACAGCCCTGGTCAGTGAGCATCTCTTTCCCTCTTCAGACTCAAGAACTGCCCTTTCTTAAGAGCTAATCTCTCTTATCAGGTTCTACTTTACAAAGCAGTGGTTCATGAACCCACTCATCCCGAACTCAGAAAGAGCTCTCTATGAAGCACCATGGATTAATGATATATCCAATTCCATCATATGCAATCTAGGAAAAAGCATCAAAATGCATAATTATAGCATTTATATGTAATATGAAATTTTAATTATGAAATGTACAATGTATAAGTGCATATGGTATACGAGTAAAGAATTAAGAATGAAGAATTAAGGTAACATGCTCATTAAAATCCTTTTGCTAATTATTCACTGATTTTGCCACCTAAAAACAATAATAAAAACATAAGCACTATATGATTTAAGGTAAATGTTAAAATTGTAAAATTGCTACTAAATGTAATCTGTTTGGGGAAAATAGTATATCATTTTATTCTGCCAGTGGTACTTTTTGAATCTTTGTCCAAAGCTGACACAAAACCTAAACAAGAAATTCACGGTCACTGGTGATTCAGAATTAAAATATCAAGAATTCAGTAATATAAGAGAGAAATTTTGCCTTGAGGAGGTGAGTAAATGTGCTGCTTTTAAGAGAAAGCAATTGTATTTCCTTTGCTAGGCTAAAAAATGAGCCTAATTATAATGTGAAAGAGTAATACTAGTGACATACCTATATATTAAACAATATATAAATATATTAAACAAAAAGCAACCAATTTTGAATAATTTCTACCATTTGTAAAGCAATCTCAGATTATGAAACATTTTCATATGCATTCAGACCTTATAATAACTTATTTTACAGTAACAGCTATACTAATTTTACAGATGAAAAAGTAGGCTCAGAGAAAATAAATAACTTGCTCAAGACCACACAGGCAGAGGCCCAAGACTGGATCCCAGTACTTAGAATCTAGATTTGATACTCCCACATCAGAAAATCAAGTTTGAAGTGGAAACAAAGAACCTGAGCTCATTCACCCAGGAGAATACCCAGAAGTTGAAGTTATTTATTTACTGAATGTTTAGCACCTACCACATGCAAGATGTAGTGGGGGATGAATAAGATGTCCTAATCATCAACAATTTATCTGGGTCAGACTGCGGAAGACCTAAGCAGTTTGAATGATACTATCACAGGCCTAAAGTACACGTAGCTTCAAAATTCTTCAATAACCGATCCCGTTTGAGAACTGCTTCCTGTCCTTCCACATCCCAACCAGTGATGGGGAACTCAACACCGACTTAACAATCTGGTCCCATTCCTCATAGTTCTAAACATGGACAGTTGGTCCTACTTCTGACTTCACAGAACAACAAGAACAAAAGGCCAATTCCTAAATTGTATCCTATAGGGCAAGAGAAAATCATTACCCAGTCAGACCATTGATTTAAGTAGAATGCTTTGGTCACAACATTAAGAATTAAATGGGGAACAGAAACTGAAGGGAGAGAAAACTTACATCTTCGTAAGAGATCAACAGGACCTGTATCATAAGCAAGAGGAAGTAGGCAAGTATCAGCTGTGGTCCTACTGTCCCTATGTTCCATCCAAATAGGGCATTTGGCAATTTACTTTTCCACCTAGAAATAAACTGTGAATACTTTTTACATAAACTTGGAACAAAGAAGAGGGGTTCAAAAACCGAAAAATGAGGCAAAATGAAAATGATGGGTACTGTATGCATAGATAAATAGTAAAAGAAAGCATAAATATCAATGAAAAAAGCAAGTAAATAGTAGGACAGAGTCAGCAACAGAACCCTGAAGAGTTATCTCACTGGGCAACAGAAAAAAGATCATTTATTTATTTAATAAATATGTATTTGTTACCTATGCAGCATTTGGCCCGGTACTAAACAGAGAACAATGAACAAGGATAGACAGTCTCTGACCTTATGGAGCTTCTACTACAGAAGGACAGACAGAAAATGAACAACTGTGAGTATCACAAAGGGAGAAGCCAGGATGCTATACAGCTGTGGGAGAATTGGACGAGACAACCAGCATCACAAAAACCAGGTGTTTGAAATACTCCCAAGAATGGACAGACTGCATTTTCTTTCAAATTTACTTGATTTCTTGGTTGAGGTCAACAGTAACACTCATAGAGTAAATCACTTGTATTCAGGTAAATTGGGGGAGGAAATTCCCTGCATGAGAAGTCTTAAGTCTTCAAGAATCTCAGTAAAAAGGAGATGAAACACTAAAGAAGGTAAATATACTAAAGCAGGCTCAATGGAATCATTTCTGTCTTTCTCTTTCAAACACGTGACTATCCCTGCATATATAAGAGCAGAGGTGATGAAGGGATCGGTAAAGTGGCCATTAATTTTAGAATTCTTGCTGACATCTAACCTGTCTACCACACTAAACTTACTCAAACACTGAATATTTACCTTTTGTCAATACTGCCATTGCATTATTTTTTTTCAATTGTGTTTAATAAGCAGTACCATTCCATGTCAGAAAATTTTCACTTAAGATATTTATGATTCATATTAATTATATAATTTCCTCTAAACTAATTTTACAGTACTATCAGCCATGACTTGTCATAAAAAATATGGTATTATAGCCGTAACATTCTGGGCTAAACAGATGGCTGGCCTACAACACACTTAACCACCTTTCAATATTGTTCCTTGGATGAATTTACAACTTTTCAGAACACACATTCATAAATTAGGGCCACTCGTGGTTTTATTAATGTTTACATGAGATTAAAAACCACCAATTCCAACAAGGCTTTTTAAATATTAAATTGTTCTGCTAATTTCAGTTCAAGTTAAAATACGTAGTCATTCCTTCTACATGCTTCTTCATTTGAAATGGTTAAATGGACAACCCTCAATCCAAGCAAAAATGTGCCTGGTAGCTAAAGAGCAAGGGCCAGCTGAGCTGAGCAAGGGCTGAGGCCCTGCCCCTTTGAAGATGGTTTCTTCCTCGCACTATGGGTGTGGCCAGCCAGGCAGCACACTACTGGACCTCTAAGGGACACTGCTGAGTACGTACTGACTCTAAACCCAAATCTGGAAAGACCTAAAAGTCACCTCACCTACCCTCTCAGCACAACAGAAACCAAAGTTCAAGAAATGACTTGCCCATGATAACAATTACTAGCTAATAATAAATGAATAAAAATTAATGTGGGTACGGTGACAACATAGCAAGAACTACTTGTTTCCTATTTCAAATGTATTGCTTTGGGGTAAAAGTTTTCATTTCAAAGTAAGCTGTTTCTTGGTTAGCATCCATAGGGGGAAATAAAAAGAACCAGTACTACAGATACTAGCAATTTAGATACAAGGTTACAAGGTATATACTTTTCAACAAACTTCTCTTCGAAAACAGCCTTTGTCACATGGAGACACCAAAACAAATAGAATATAAGCAACCTATTTATACTTTCCTCCTGATTTCATTGACTGTTCAAAATATCACTGCTAATTTCTAATACAAGGTGAATCAGTTTTAAATATCTTCCTGGGCTTAAAACAATTATTTGTTTAGAGTCAGGCAGCAGCAAAAACAGGTTAAAAATTGGCCATTCCCATGCTAAACTCTGAAGTTTTAGGAGTTTTGCCCTGCCCAACCAGTAAGAGCTTGTTCACTTAAAGAACCACAGTTGGGTGTATCTCAAGCCTCAACATCAGCATTTCCTGAAACAGCCTCACTTTACTCCAGCTGGGGCATGAGATAACTTTAGAGCCAAAGCTGTATTTACTTACAAACAAAATGAGTGGACATAGGAAAATCCTTGGTACTGATGTACGCAGTTCACGGGGTGAGAAAGAAGCCTCCTAAGTAAATTTGACACTTTAAATGTTTCTAGGAGGGTCTGTTTATCTTGTTTTTCTCTATAGTCAAATCCAGGACTTAGCCCATTTACCTGGTCCTAAATTCTTATAATTCTCTTACTTTCCCTCCCTAAAGGGAGAAGCATTATTCATGTATTTTGTTGCATCTCCAACCTGTCCAACAATTAGATAGAAGTTTAATCATTCTAGCAGTAAGCAGAATCCACGTGTTTGTTACCATTTATAAGTGGTTTCCCCCCCTAATCGAGACATTAGAGTCAGCAAAGCAAGAGTAGACAATAAATGTTTGTTTAATGAACAAATTCATAAGATAAGAGATGGGCAAGATATAAATTGAACCAGCCTTGCTAATACTTTTCAAATTATCAAGCGTGGCGAAACAAAAACACAGAAATCTAATTAATTCTATTAACAAAGTCTGGACCCAATCACATTTACCAGACTGTACTTCTTTTCGCTATCCTAAGCTCTTCCTACTATACTAAGCAACAGGTGACTGTAAATAAAATCAGAATTTCAACAGAAATTTACAATAACACCAAATAAAAATAGAGTAAAATAAAAGTCAGAGCTTATAAATTCTAATATCTCATTTTTATTAGCGCTGCTAGAATATTTTTTTTTTAGATCCTGGAAAAACAACTGGTGTATAATATTTCACAATATTCTCAACAAATTTTGATTCCATTAGATTAACCTTGCTTTACACATAAGCAAGATTCAAAAAGTCATCTCACTTTTAGCATAGAGCAGAACTTTCTTTATGGGAAAGGGTACAAGTGATACAGTTCTCAAATAAAGGGTTGGCCTAAGCCATCACAATCACATCAGTGCCTACTAAAAACACATATTCCCAAGACTACTACTCAATCAAAATCGCTAAGACACGGTCCAGAAAGCTGTATTTTTAGCAGATAGTCTGGATGACTCTTGTGAACAGGACAGGCTGGAAACCATTAGGGTGGAGAGAACTGTGGCCAGAGTAAGAGAATCGAGCTGCTAAGGCCACTCTCAGGGACACAGGTTAAGTTTAATGTGACTAAGCACCTGAGATGGGTTTTTGGTTCTGATCTTAAGTTTCACTTAATCACTGACCTTGTTTCCCCATCAGAAACAGAAAAGGGGTAAAATTATCTTAAGGCCTTGAATTTTAAAATTCAGTGATACTATGTTATCACATACTGGCATCTACTCTAGATTCAAAAGTAATCTCATGGAACATAGTTTTTTAAAAAGAAAAATATCAGGCCATTAAAAACTCTTTCCAAATTCTAGTAAGGAAAGCCTCCTCAACAGTTGCCTGATTCAAGGTTTCAACTGACAACCCCTTACTTTCTTCTCTAACACCAGCCCTTATATCATACCCATCAGGCTCCTAAAGAAACTGAATTTATCCCAAGGCTGTGTAGCTCAGTCTGACCATTTCATAGCTGAAAAGGTGAACAGGTGTATCACAACCGATCTTTTAGGGCCTTCTCATGTCAAAGTTTTGTAGCCACTTCCAAACGAGGGACAAAAGAGTTAGGGGAGGAAGCTAGGAAATAGGGAGGCAGAGGAATAAAGTAGGTAGGAGAGCCAAATCCCACCAAAATGAGCTTGAAGCCTTCCAGATATGCCTATGTCTCTCTCATTCCTCTGCAGATTATATTTTCTATAATTCAAGTTTTATAGAAATTTCTACAGTTTTCTTTTTTAATAAGGTAATGTGGAACTCAACCTCCCTGAACATGTAATACTGTGAGTTTAACAGTTATTGAATATTGCATTTAGGGACATCTAGAAATAATCCCTTGTTATAGATACCAAAAATTGTTCATGCTACTCTGAAATATCAAATGGGAAATTTGTGTAGAGAGGTATGGGAAAAGAGCATAAGAATTAAAGTCTGAAAACAAGGGTCCACATCCTGGTACTTACTCTCAAATATAAACGACCATGTCTTTCTGACCAGGTCACTTCACTTCTCTCTGTTTTAGTTTCTTCTATGATATGGACAAAAACTGAGCTGTATACTTGAAAGAGACGTGGCTAGAATAAAAGATGAGGTCATTTTTAAATCAAACCATAAAGCCTCTATATTAAAGACTTCATTTTACAAAGTAACTAAGCACTGTATTTTTGCACTTTTAAATAAATATTCAAAGAAAGTATATTTTCCATAATGAATTATCACCTCATTGGAAGGTCAACCCTACTCAATCAAATTTTTAAAGGCACTGTCTCTGTTTTACCAGTTTCTGGATATGTGATACCATTAACTGGCTGAAGGACTCTAGCTTTCCAATTTTTAAAACCAAGATAAAAAAGATATAACCTTCAATATCTCTGTAAACATGACTGACCAAATAAGCATCTGCTATGCTATTAATTAACAGAAGTTTTAACTAAAATATCATCTGAAAATTGAGTTAAGGTATCTTTGAAAACAGCAAACACTGGCAAATTAGAGCACACTGACCCATGAAGAAAAAAATGTAAAGATGCTCCAAAATGAACTCCATCCACTTTATCATTTTTTGTTTATTTCTGTATATGTCACAGATAGGTGTTCCTTATGCAGGCTTGGTTCTAAACATGTGCTTTATACATTATTCATTTAACACAATTTACTTTTCAAGAGAGCTAAGTGAGAGTTAAGGTTCTTAGAAAAACTTCAAAATCCACAATGCTACTGAAAGGAAACCAGGAACACGGCTGTTTCAATTATACTCAGCCAACTTTAACAGCACTGTCATTATTGAGGTGAGTAAGAAGCACAGGGAGTGACTCCAGAACCACACTTGCCTGGATCTAATTCTGGGGCTACCACTTACTAGTTTTGTGAGTAGGTATAAGTCGTCAAACTTCTCTGTGTTACAGTTTCCTCATCTACAAAATGGGAATAATGACAGTATTTACCTCTTAAGGTTTATGCAAATAGTAAGTAGAATAGTGTATGGCACATAGTAATTATTCAATATTAGGTATTAAGTACATTTTAATCTAGATGACAGGATCAGATCGTTCTAAAAATCCAATCTTGTGCACAGCCATCTAGCCAAGGAATCAGGACTCTTGAACAAAAAATAGAGAAAGGTAAGTGATTTTAAATCTCTGTAAAACAGAAGGCTTGATTGTTTTCCAAACAAAATCTGTTATCAAACTCTCTATATAAGACTAGACACTAAACTGTTCATTCATCCAATAAATGTGTTAATAGTTTATCAGCCTCTCCCTCTCTTAGGAGCTCTTAAACGCCCCTCCCTCCACAAGGCGAAAACCACCACTCTCGGACAACCAGCACAGAAGTGTCGTAATCAAAGCATTATGAACACCACCAGTAAATGGCCTGGACTGTAAGGGTAAGTAAGGACTGGCAGACGATATCATATTTGGACTCAGATTTTCCCATAACTCAGTTAATTCCAGATCTCCAAATTTCCTCTTACTCTTGTCACATGCTTATGCATTTAAGAAAGTTAAATGTTAAAACTTAAAATTTTAAAGTGAAAACAGTCATTATACACTATCTAGTCCGATCACCAAATTTCACAATTTAGAAATAAAAGTAAACAAAAATTCATGTTGGAGAACAAATGGAATGGTGACAGAGATCTTAAACAAATATATGCTACTGAGTTACTACAGCCTATTGTACAGGACATGTTTGCCTGCTAAACTGAGCTACTTCTAGACTAACCTGTCCTGCTCTGTGTCATCCATGGTCATTTTAGAGCCTAGATGCTCCCAGACTCCATGCACAAAGTTTGGAGACTAAAGCCTGATGGAATGCAGCTCTGATTCAAAGTTTCTTTAGGATACTCAGCCACACCAGCTAGGATTTTCAATATGGTGCTGCTGAGACCTCTAATTTCCTCATCTTAAATGTTAAAAGCATCTTGTCTGTGGATGTACTTGTATATTCTGAGGAGTACTGTTTCTTAGTACAAAAGTGAACAAGAAGTAATTAAATTTTTCTACGCCCAGATGGACAGTATAGAGCAGTAGATAAGCACTCATTTGAAACAAAGACCTGAGTTTGAATTTTTGCTTGGATGGGTCACATCATTTGTTATTTAATCTTCCTAAACTCAGTGAGAAATACATGGAAATAACTGATTCACTTCATGGGGTTATTTTTAGTACTAAATGCCCCCAACTGGTGTAGCTCAATGTGTTGGGTGTCATCCTGCAAACCAAGAAGTCACCAGTTTGATTCTTGGTCAGGGCACATTCCTGGGTTACGCAGCAAATCCTCTGTTGGGGGTGCATGAGAGGCAACTGATAGATGTTTCTCTCCTTCTCTTTCTCCCTACCTTCCCCTCTATTAAAAAAAACAAAAAGTACTAAGTGCATATAAAGCACTTAATACAGTGGCTAACACACAATAAGCATTCAATTCATACTGATACTTTACTGAAAATTATATGCGCCTGACATGGCACTGCAAACAGGGTGAGGCAAACCAGAAGCCTAGAGAACAAAATTTAGCTGACTTGCAAGACACAGCCAGTGCCTCCTTAAATTTTGCACCCTAGGCCCCGTCTGCCTCACCCTAGTCCTACCCCAGCATAGCACACACAGTGACTGTCTAACACTGGTATCACAGTATCATAAAGGCCATACGCTTACATAGCTCGTCTGTAAAACCTTTTCTCCCCCACAACAAAATGTATTTAAATAAAAAAAAAGAAGTACAAATACGTAATTACTGAATAGCCATGGGGATGTAAAGTACAGCACTACAGTATAGGAAATGGAGTAGCCAAAGAACTTACAGGCTTGACCAATGGACGTGAACAATGGTGCGGGGACTGCCTGAGGGAGTTGGGGGTGCTGGATGGAGGGAGGCAGGGGGGGAAAAATCGAGACAATTGTAATAGCATAATCAATAAAGTATAACTAAAAAAAAAGAGAAAGAAATAAAACCTTTCTCCCCATTAGCCAAAATGGAGGCATTAATACATTACTGGGCCACCAGAAAAAAGTTACATATCATCCAAAACAAATTATATAGTTTTGGAGTACTTAAAATGTTTTGGTCATCAACTGGATTTTAAAACAATTTGCAAGCCCAAGTAAAAATTACTTTTTATTCTCTTAATGTGAATACTTCAACTTAAAGACAGTTGGGGCCCAGAAGCAGACTAACAGAGTGAAGTCAAGATGCAACCAAGGACCTGCTTGAGATAATTCATAAAAGGAGACAATCTATACAGGATAATCAAAAGTTGACAGTTGACTCAAAGGGCTCCTTACCTCTGAACTAGCTGATGGGAAATGGTAACAACAATAAAAATACCAACTACTGAATTCTAAGATACTTCTGTATAACTATGTCAGGGAAGGAATATACTTCTTTTTAGTTTTGACAAGCCTCATTTTTTTCTCCTATTCCAATGCCTCAATGTTTGTTAAAGCCAGGTCTAACAAAATTTAAATGAAAACATTTGTTGGGAGGGCAGGAAATAAATGTGTCCCCTTAAATATGTCCATCTTTTGCCCATAAAGTTCTTAATCTAGTGGCTCACGAATAAAATAATTCCTAGCAGAATAGTCATTGAGTTTTTAATTGCAATACACCTATTTTCCTTTTTATTAGTATTTGCGATCTACTGCTTAAATTTCTACAATATAAGCCCAAAGCTTTCCTTTAGAAATTCAACTGAATTTAAGCACTCACACTGGTCCTACATTCTCTTCCGGAAAGTACAAGTTAAGAATACTCCACATGGGTCTGGCCTACCTGCTCCATACCACTTATAATCTTAGATATCAACTAGTTAACTTAACGACTTTTAATTGCCTAAAAACCTCTATCTCTGTGCAATGTACATTTTCTTTACCTTACTTTACAAAATTTCTTTGCACCACAATATTGCCTCAAGGCACAAATGTTGATAAAAACTATCAGCCTCAGATAAATCAACTCTGCTCATCTGTTTAACACTAGGTACTAATGACAGGTTCTATTTGATAATGACATCTAACTTCACCTTTAGCTACTAATTGATCTCAAATACAAAGGCTGTCACAAAAAGAAATAAGGTAGAATGGTTATCTGTTTATATTTTATGCACAATTCCTCATATAACTTTCACCTGCAAAACTGCAATTCATTTTTTTAAGGAAGGACACCAAAATTTAAGAGCTTAGAAATCTCTCAAGTTTTGACAATATTGCCAAAATTCCAATTTTATTATAGATAAAAGCATTCACGAAGTATGTGATTTCTCCATAAAAGACCACGGCATTATTCAAAATCCTCTGGAATGAAATTAAGAAAGCCTTGTAACAATCTTGTAACGATCTGAACTGGTGTAAGCAGCAGTGGTAGCCTAGCGGCCAGGTCTGACTCATGAACCATTCCCAACTGGCTTTTTTTAATAGCAGGCTTATATAAGTCTATGAAGGCAGCAGGCGTGTGACATTTAGGGTTTTGTCATTTCTTGATTCCATTGGAGTTCCAGTTCATCCTGAAGGCATGATGGGTGAATAAAGCAGGGAAGGATGCTTCAGTGCCAGGCACCAGATGTAAGTTAAAGAAACTATCACTTTTCCCCCCTTCCTGACAGCTCTAACCCAAAATTATCAAATGAATTTATGAATGTAAAAGTACTTAATAATCAGAAAGGCGGTGAAGGGGATCAAAAGTAAAAACAAAAAGAAATCTAGAAAGAAAATATATCCCAAAGGCTACAAGTCCATATTAAAGGTCTTCCTACCCTCCTCCCCTTCTATCCACTAAATTATCAATGCCCTAAAGGGAAGTTTTATTCCTTTCTCTATTTCCTAGTACCCACCCAGCACAGTGCTCTGCAGAGTCAAGGTCAGCAAGAATGTTAGTTGGAGATGCAGGGATGAGAAGTCGGATACAGTCCATGCCCTTGAGCGTGTGTAATCTTGCAGGGTAGAGAGACAATAAAAAGGTAAGACATGTTAAGCTGCCACTTAGCATAACGCCAAGAGCATATGCAAAGTATATATCACGTTAGATATATACTTACCCTACACAAGTTCAACAGACATGCTTAATATTATCTCGAACAAAACAAAACAGAAAAATAACTACTGAAATACGTATGTAGAGATCATAAATCCATTTCATGCACAGAAACTCCAGAATGAAAGGGATTAGACATGGACCTGTCATTCATTCCCCGCCTCCACTCCTCCCGCTGATTTTAAAGTCACAGTGCCTCCCGCAATGAGCAGCTCACCACGCTGTGATTCTTTTAACTTTCCTGTAATACACATATTTCTTCTTCAAGAAAGCTTCTGAATAATAAGTCAAATACTTCACCTAGCACTCACAGGAAAAGTAATTCCATTCTAATGCTCGAGAGAAAAACTGGCTGTTATGTTAGTCTCCAATGAGGTAATCTCCAAAGGGATTTTTTCAATTAAGTTTCAATACAAGTAGTTTTTGCCTGCCACACTGACCTTAGCACCTAGGATACAACTTATCTGTAACTGCAACTCTAAATCTAACTGGTCTCTAATGAAGCTCAATCACTAACATCATTTTACTTCAATGATTAAAAATATGGTCTCTTGAGTCTGACAGCCTGGATTCAAATCCTAATTCTAAGCAATAACTGGTTGTGTGACCCTAGGCAAGTTGCTTAACCTTTCTATACTGTATTTTCCTTGTTTATACTGGGGATAATAGTGTCTCTACTTCACAGAATTATTGTAAGGATTATATGAGATCATGCAAAATGCTTAGCATAATGGCTAGTGCTTAGTTACTAATCAATAAGTATTGGCTATCATATTAATCCTAACTCATTTCAAAGAAAATTTAAGGCAGTTTCACACATAATATATACTGGATAAAAATTTGATAAATGAATTAAAGTATCATTATTATGCAATCTATACCTACTTCTGGTAAATTTATTTCCAAGGGACTGGCCTGAGTGGACAGTAGTGATTACTATTTAATATTTGCCACTGCTATTACCCAGTAATTCATAAAGTTGCTGCTAAAAATCTCATCCTTCCACTGTTCCTTCCTCCCTCCCTCCCTCCCTCCTTTCCTTCTTTCTTTCTTTTTAAATAACAACACTTGATTTTAGGCCATTGTAGAGGAGTCAGAATGAGACTGAATAGATCCAATTAACTTTTTGGTTGGTTATACAAAAAAAGACTACCCATGCAAAAATGTAAGGATGACCTTAAAAAACAGTATAGTGATATTACAATACATCCAAGATGCAATTAATTTTGCAGCTAAAATGAGAAAACAGAATTTTCCATCTCCACACAGACAAAAATGGGCCTCCAAACTACATTGTTTACCTTTCTGCAAATAAATTCTTTCTAATCAATGCAATAAAGGTGCTTTCCTTTCTTACACTTTGTGTGTATTCCTAATACATAAATTTCTAAGACTGCAACTCTCTATAACATTTCAAATGCAGGCCCTGGCCCAGCAGCTCAGTTGGTTAGAGTGTATTCCTGGTAACGCCAAGATTGAAGGTGCAATCCTTAGGCAGGGCACATACAATTACCAACCCATGAATGCACAGATAGGTGGAACAACAAATTGATCTTTCTCTTTCTTTCTCCTTCCCTCCCTTCCTTCCCCTCTCCCTTCTTCTCTAAAAATCAATTTAAAAAAAATTCGAATGCAATAATATATATAATCAATCACACTAACTTTCAAATCACTTTTACAATTTATATTATGGAGAAAAAATACTTTTCATGAAACTGACTTGAAATTCTTGGTAACACCACCTATCATTATGATCCTCAGAAGCCAATAACATATAAGTAGTACTTCAGTTTTATTCTCCACCATTGATTACGATAGGTTAATATGAAACCTTTTTATCCAAGATTCCAATAACAGAAGGACTGACTTTTAAAAAAGTAAATTTAGGACTTAGCAAAGGCTTATATTTAGTAATAAAAACTAGGAATACTATCAAATTTTAAAGCCATCACTTTTTTGACAATATATTGTGGGAGAATCAATTGGCAAATTCATGAAAGCATGTTAAGTCTACAGCAACAGAGAGCTGTTGAATTCATTCTATGTCATTACCACAGTACTGCAAAAGATCACAGAATGTTTTTAGAACCAAAATCTAACACAATTTATTCCTGAAATATAGTTTTCATGTTTTTAAAATGACCTTTTTACTCTAGGAAGTATCTAGGTTGAAAGCAAATAAAATATTATCATAAAACCTATTGAAATATGAAATTTTTCAAGAAGCCCAAAATAGAAGTTCCTTTGAAACTAGCACTACTCAACTTTACAAAGGCACCTGTCTAAAGCAGGTAATATTAACGGTAAGATTCAAAGGAAGATGCCATCCTTAAAAATCAAAATAAAACAACAAAGTAAAAAGGAAATAGATTTTGTTGAGGGCAAAATGAGGTAACATTAGGAAGGAACAGAATTCATTAAAAGTTAGTTTCTTAAATGTCTGTATTTTGTTATAATGATTGTTGCTTGCAAAAAACAGGATAGTGACAAGTTCTCCAAAATGTTGTTATACAGAAAGTTTGCTGTAATAGAAAAATGCCTTCTGCCCGGCTGGTGTAGTTCAGTGGATTGAGCGCAGGCCTGCAAACCAAAGGGTCGCTGGTTCGATTCCCAGTCGGGGCACATGCATGGGTTGCAGGCCAGGGCCCTTGTAGTGGGCAGCGATGTTTCTCTCCCTCTCTTTCTCCCTCCCTTCCTCCTCTCTAAAAATAAATAAATATTTAAAAATAAAGAAAAAGAAAATGACTTCTACACCATTTGCTCACAGAAACCTTCCTGATTTTAGAGACCCCCAAGAAAGAACATCTCTTTAACTTTTTATTTAAGGGTGGAAAGGATGTCTGTTTTACCCATTTCTGTACTTCTGTCCCTAGCAAGGGCGGGAGACATTGTGCATGAATGCACTCATTCATTCATCCAATCAATTTATTAATTCATTCAGCAAATATTTACTGGGCATTCACTTTGTGCCAGATACTGGATAAGTAGTGAAGACACAGGACAAATAATAGGGCCCTGCCCAGGCAGCTTATTAATCTAGTACAGAAACAGTTAGGTTCCTATTGTCATGATGCCATAAAGGAGAAGTACGTGGTGAAGGTATCATGGAAACTTACTCTAATTTTAGGAAGGAGGAGTCGAGGTCAGGAAAGATTCCCTTGACAAATTACATTTAAATTGAGACTTGAAAGTTAACTAGAAGTTGGTCATATTTGGGAAGGTGAGGGGAAGCGGTCCAGGTAGCGGGGAACAGAACCTACTCAAAGGTCCCGGGGTCAAGGAGTCATTTATGTATAGAGTAACTGAAGGCACAGTAAATGAGAAAGGCTGGGGATAAGGATAGAGAGCTGGACAGGAGACCCAAGATAAGTTGTCAACATAAAACAGAGTAAGAATGTAACTGTATCTGAACATTTAAGTCATTTGGAGTCTTTTTCTCATGTAAAATAAGTAATCTAAGGGAATTGAGACTACAATGCTCAAGATCTGTAGAAGGGAGACATGAATAATGCATATACCCACCAGTGACCAGTTACATGCCCTTGCACTTAACCAATCTGAACCCCTTTATTCTCTTTGTAAACAGGTACTCAATAATTTACCTACTGAAAATACAATAATATACAGTCCTGTTCTTATGACCTTACACCCTTAAAAAGAAAGCGATGTAAGTATATGGGAGAAACCCCAAGTCCTGACAGACATGACGTTCAGAAGCTGACTGGAGGGTCCTGCGAAACCACTGTAAAAATACAAGTGCACACATAACCCTGTGAACTTAAGTTTTTCGACATGCAGATACCCAATATGAGCACTGTACTCCAGCATGTGGCCAAAAGGCAATAAATGTAACAGAAATGTTACTCCACCATTGCAACACAGGTAAAATATCAAAACCAGGCTTCAGAAATGAAAAGAAGTTAGTGGCAGAACTGAAACAAGGACAAAAGATAACAGGTGCTGAACATTATATTAACTAACTGAATTTCGAAATGTTCTTTTTAGTTCAAAGGCTCATACCACCTCAGAGCTACATGGCAAAAGGCAGAAAAACTCATTTCATACTTTCCCCAACAAAAAGTAAATGCCCATATTGCCATCTACAAAATACATGAATATTCTTGCTTTACGATCACTCACTGATTTTCAGCTTACGATCTACTTAAACTGTAGCACTCCTGAAACAGCACAAGACCAGTTATCCTCCGCATAATTTTCCATTTGTTTAGTTGGTCCTCCTTCCTTGTGTATGCATTACTCATGGCATTATATTATTCCTGATTTTATTTCATTCTACAGTATCATACCTCCCTTTTATTTTAAATGCCATATTAACTTCCAGACTATTTTAACTTCAATCCATAGGGGAACATAATACCCCTGGTCCTACAAAATGCTTCTGCATTTGAAAGGTAATAGTGATAATATTAATAACTGCAAAGTACATTCACAATGCAGCATATTTCAATGGTGAACTTATACAACAGTAAACCATGACCCGTTACCTGCTATCCCTAGAGACCTGATTCTTGCTTATAAACTTACCACGAAGAAATCCTGATGTCAAAGAATATACTCCAAAATTTTATTAAAGAACTACCCAGTAATACTCATGAGCTATAATAGGTCATAATAACAAATTTATATAGGATAAGACTGGAAGAAGCACACTACTTTCTACTCAACATAAAACATAAGTGTCCCACTCTCCCATTCTTTAATTTAAATTAAGGATGAGTTAAAAATCCTAGGTAACACCAAGGGAAAGAAAATATGCATAAGCCTCATGTTATTTACACAAACATCCCAGAGTCAAGAAAATGAAGGGAATTTTTTTTTAAATACCAACAAAAATGTGACATTACCTCCAAGATATGCAATGTATCTTCTTTTCTAGTAATGATCACACTAAACTCTCTTGATGCTGTATTATTTGAAAAAAAGTGCAAAATAAGTTTTGCAGAATTCCAATCCCATTATTAGTTTTACACAATGAGAGGGGAAAAAAACGAGTCCTAAGGTAAAGAGGAAAAATAATTGTCTTTAAGAGATGGGACATACTGTTTTAACTGACGTTCTCCTATGTCATCATCTACCATTTAAAGTAGCAGTACAGTCCATCACTCAATATACCACTAATAAAAGAAAAAAATACGTAAATTGAAACCGATTATTTTCTTGTTTCTAAAAGGTCAGAGTGCGTCCTTTTTTTTTTTAATGGAGGAATTTCTCCTGAGTTCATAAAGTCCACATCTCACAAATGGCTTCTTAAAAATACATAAAATGTATTACTTTGCAACTTTTTCCACTCTCTTCAAAAAACACAACCAACTCTCTAGTGCAGCCGCTGTTTCAGAAACCGGATTACAGAGATTAAATTCAGAAGATCTGTCCCCGTGTGTGACCTTGGGCACGTCATTTATCCCCTCAGTTTCCTCATCAGCATGCCAAAGTGAATGCTCTTCGGAAACAGTAAAGGTGTACACCTATCTTAGGAATTACAACGAAGAGGGTTAAGGTTTTCTGCTAAGGGCAAGGTTATCTCCTTAGAGGGTCCACATCATGAAACTGCAACTGCATCAGTAGATCTCTGTCAACATTTGACTTCCATCTCCAGTTCTCATTCTTCAAAGGACAGAATCTGAGTCACCCCAAGAACAGACTCCCAAGCGTCCTCTCCTTCCCTCACTCCTCCCTATCGAACTTCTAAAGCAGGGGAAAACATCTCTCCCACCCACCCCAAGCCACACCTTCAGAGGACCCCACCCCAGGCACATCCGCCCTCTCCCTTCTCCGGGGACACCAGAGGCCAACCTCGCCCTTCCCCTCCAGCCCCTACCTAGAGGAGACTTCCTGGAGGCGGTCGGCCCGAACTAGGCAGGAGGCATTTACAAACCCGCTTTACGCCACTCACGTAGGATAACCTCGCTTACGCCCATAGGGCCCCGTTCCCAGCTCAGTCCGCTCCGCCTGCCAGAACTAAGCCCGAGTGCCTCAGCGACGGCCCTAGTGTGACCCCAAACCTCTTGGGCTCTGGCGCAGGGCTACAGGGACCGGGCAGAACAAGCCACACCTTACCGGCTACTGAGGCACTGACTTCACTTCGCACCTTGGAGCCCTCTTCAACTCGTATCAATTCACTCCGGCGACGCCGGAAGGACCCGAGAGGAACCAGGCGTTGTCCGGAATCCTGCTCAGCCGGAGTGCGCAGGGGCCTATGGGGACTCGTAGTCCCATTCGCCGGTGTCGTCGGCATTTCCTGCACAAGCCAGACTACAATTCCCGACAGGACGCGCGGTTGAGCCTACAGCGTTGGGTGGGGACACTTCTAGCCAATAGTACGAGAGTTCCCTGCCTTTGCGGGAGGAGGCGAAATGAAGAGAGAGGGTGCAAGGAAAGAAGAGGAAGGGAGGGGTCCTCTCTCACCTGCGCCAATCAGGGTGCGGGGTCGGCCCCGCGGCGACTCACCCATTGTGGGGGCGGGCAGAGGGAGGAAGGGAAATGGGGTGGAGGGGAGAGTTCGAGTTCTGTAACGTGGAGCTACTGAGCCGTGGACGCTGGTGGAATGAATGTATTGGGAGAGTCGCCGAGGGGGAGGGAGGGTGCAGTGTAGGGAATGCTCCATAGCCAGAGGAGCAGCTTCCACGAAGGCGGCGGAGTCCGGGGAACATCGAACGGCCAGACTTGCAAGTCGGGAAGGATAGGTTCAGCCCATGCTCCTGGCGGAGGGACCGGGGCGGGGCGGGAGGTAGCTCCAGGTGTGAGGCCACGGAGTGAGAGCCGAGGGGTCCCCAGGGGAAGGGAAGCGGCAGGGCAGCTGCAGGAGTGCAGGATTCAGGAAGGTATGGACTGCAGCTTCCCGCCGCCTCCAACCCCGTCAGCGGCGGGAACAAGTAGGGGGAGGAGCAACAGCTGCTGAATTCGCCAACTACGGGAGGGAGAGGCGGAGCTTTTCTTCTGTAGCTGCCGAAGGCGCAGCCTGGACTGTAGTTTTCCGGGAGAGGAGAACAGAAACGGGAGCTGAGCGGAGCGCGGTCGTCTTGAGCATCAGCTCCCGCATCCCGCCAGGGGTTGCAGGTGTGTGGGAGGTAAGCGTGGGTGTCTCTTCTGGCGTCCGCACATTCACCGGGAGAAAACGTCTTGTAATAGGAATTATTTAGGCACGGCTATGAAGAGTCTCTCACTTGGGTTAGAGAACTGGTGCAAACCCCTTTCGGTGCAATGTACATTTTTGGACTTTAGGAGCGGGGGGGCCGGAGGAAAAGGTGGCCTGACTATGTAAAGGGCGTGGTTAGTGTTTTTGGTTTGAGTTGTGTCACGAAAACTGTTTGGGGAGATCCTAAGATTGAGGGAAATTGTGTTAACGTTAATTGAGAACAAGGTGAATGTTATCTGGATAGATGCGTAGCTGGTTACAAAAAAATTACATTGATACAGAATTACTTAAGAACTCTTTCAGTAGGAAAATAACTTCTCATTCTTCAATGTTTACCCGTTACGTTGTTTTATCAGATTATCCCGCTACCGACCTGTTTTCCAGGGTGGTTGTACTGCAGGTTCCTAGAATTGAAAGAGATCTGTATTACAGAAGAAAATGCAGGCAGGAAAAATCAAGATGACTAAACCTATCAGAAGTGTAACTTTTGCCAGCAATAATGTAAAAATATGTTTTAATAGGTGGGTACTTGGCTTTCTTTTCAGTAGCTATAGAATATTAGAAACAAAGACCGGGACTTAGCCTACAGTACGAACATATGGTGTACTTCATTGCTGCTCCTAATTCTCTCAATTGTCACTGGTGATATTTGTGCATTAAAAAAAGTAAATAAAAGAAGTACAAGGAAAGCTATAAGAGGATCTTTTCTGCTTAAATAATGTGTACTAATTGATTACCCTTCATATGTATTACGATGGATTCAGAATTAAAACACTTGTAATAGTATCATAAAACAAGTTTATTCTTGGCGTTAAACCGTGTGTGATTTCTTTTAATGTGATTAAGTACCTATGGATGAAAATGTTTTAAATACCAGGTAAAGATGGAAGACATACCTACCTTTGTGTAACTATATGGTAATACTGCAGCCTTTCCTTGTTAGAAAAGTATGTAAAAAGCTATTTGCCTAGTTGTTTTTCTTAGGTTCCCCAGATTACATAGCTTTTAATCATAGTAGCATATTGCAGCACATTTTGCTCTGAAATGCTTTTGTTGTGACAGTTGTATATTTCAGAGTCTGCCTGAATACTTGAATACTCTGGGGTTTTTTTTTGGGGGGGGGTCTCTGGTCAATAAAATGGAGTAATTATCTTCTATTTTCTGATTTTCAAGCTTTCTTGAGTTAAGGATTTTAGTCTGTAAGGCACACAAAATTCCTTTTTGAAAAGAAATGGCTGGAAGGAATTCTATTCATAGCTTAAAGTTCATTCTCATCACTGTGCTGCTACTGATAAACCTGAGACTTCTCAATGTATTTACTACTCCCCTGCAGTATCCCCTCCGACACTCGCATGCACCAGAGCAACAGAGAGGCTGACAAGTCTTAGAAAAACAGCAGCCTTTAGATTGTCCCCAGGCAGACCAGGTATGTATTAGAAGCAGCAGAGAGCTTAGAAGGAAAAGCAACAGTAGCCACTAAACTTAGCAGCCATGGTAAGGATCTGATTTCATCTTTGCTACATCACGAGAGAGTCAATTAATCCTCATAGCTGGTATGATCCTATGAAAATATTCTGGGGAGAGAAAATGGGTCTTAGGGTATAGTGAGACTTGGAAAAGATTGTTTGCCCTTGTTATTTGTGATCAAGTGAACTGTCCTGAATCAGTCTTAGATTCTCTCTCAGACTGGTACTGATTCATTTCGTGAAATTGAACACTTACTGTCACTGGTTTACTTTTCCTGTGTAATAATAATATTAATAATAACAATTCTAGCAATGAAGTTCTTTCAGAGGCTTTATTAAAGATCTTTTTGAAAGAGTTTTGTTGGAGATCAGTTAGTAAGCAAGTAAATGGGAAAGAAAATAAATATCAAAGTGTTGAAATTCACATGTACTTTGAATCCCAACTCTTCATAGATCTTCTACTGTGAGGATTAATGAAAGATAGAATATCATTAGGAATAAATGAATTTGTGGTATTAAAGCACTGAATTTTTCACTTCTTTCCAAGATGAATTCTTATTACGTCAATGAAGGAGACTGGGTTCCTATTGTCATTTGTGAGGAAGAAGATCATGTTTTTATAAGGGAGAAGATCATTAGCAATATATGGTACATGGGTATTTGTTACCTTGATGCCCTGACACATTTTAAATTGATGTTCACATTAATTCTCAGACAATCCGAAGATATTGATTCAATGATACTTGCGTTGAGAAGGTTTAGTACACAAGAGTGCTGAATTTTATGTCAATCACTACCTAGGTTAAAAACATCTTATTTATTCTGCTCTTGATTTTTACTATTTGTGTATGGCTATCAGTGACTGATATGATGAGAAAGGAAACTAATGGAATGCAGAATGTCTCTCTTGAATGGAAATGTTCTGGGAGTGAATGTTCTTTAGCTAAAAGGCTTGGTTAATTACAAAATACATTTTGGACTTTTTTTTTTATTTAAAATTCTGAATATAAGCCTATTGCGTAGCATGAATTTCTCTTTCTAACAAGAGATTCACTGATAGCTTAAAGGTGCAAGATCAAAAGATTTTGGTGCAGTGGGGTGGGATTAGGGGCTTTAAAGTAGGGACAGATATGAAGAAAACTGTTTAAGAAACATACCCTTAGCAAGAGCAAAGAGATTTTTCTTTTCTTTTTTGTTAAATGCCTATAAGTGATTCCTGGCCTTCCCCCACCCCAGTCATTGATTTTTAGAGGCTTGTATCCATAGTGGGATACGGTACTTTTATACATCGTCATTTTGATTGGAATCAGACTGACATTCATTAGATTTTTGAATAATTAAGGGGTATTGAAGAAAAGCAGAAAAGAACATGTATATATACAGTCACTACTAAGTGAAACTTACTATTTTTTGGATATAATATTAGAAAGAAGTACAAACCAACTGATGTTTGGCTCTTAATAACAGAGGTACTTGAACCAGACACTAGAGATGAAGAAGAGTTACACGTACACACACCTGTCCCCATTTATAGCAGACCCCTAAGGGTAAAGACAGCTTTGGCAATCAGGATTATTATAGAAACATAAGGCTTTGCTTTTTGTTTTGTTTTTAATTTTTCCTCTTGTTTTCAGAATTTATTCAGTGATTGTGTTTTAAGTAACTAGATTACTAGCTCCTGTTCTATACACTTTGTTCTTCTGCTGGTTCTGAGCACTACATATCATGCTCAGCATAAATAAATAGCCCTTCAGCCATTTACTGAATTAGAACCATTGACCAATACTTTTTAAAAAAATTTATATTGAACTTATTGGGGTGACATTAGTTAATAAATTATATAGGTTTCTGGTGTACAATTCTATAATACAGCATCTGTATATTGCATTGTGTGTTCACCTCCCCAAGTCAAGCTTCCTGTCACTCTTTGTCCCCACTTTACCCTCTTCTACCCACCCCCCACCCCTTTCCCTCTGGTAATTCCCATACTATTACACTTGAGTCACCTTTTTTACCCAGCTCACCTAACCCTCTCCCCTCTGAGAATTGTCAGTCTGTTCTCTCTGTGGGTCTGTTTGTGTTGGGTTGGCCAAGAAGTCCATATAGTTTTTTTGTAAAGTAAAAGACATATTTTTTCCATTTTCACCAATAATTACTTTATTTGGAAATTTTGAGTATGTCATCTATCTCCCAAGTAGATTACATTGATTGTGTTCAATTAATGTCTCAATTTGATTGCTATTAACTTCAACTTGTCTACCCAACTGTGGAGCGTGTTCCAGTGAAAAATCTCCAACAATAAACTTTGCAACCCACTTTTGACACATTTAATCAGTCACAACACCTCCCTATACTGCACATATCTTTTGTTTTGTATTTCAGTTTTGTTTTTACCTTTCTGGAAATAATAAAGCATAATATGCTGAAATGTTGTGTATTTTCTTCTATCTTCAATATTAAAATGGCTACACAAAAATCCACCAATTTTGATGTTTTTTTTTTAAATGTATGCTGATATGACAGCTGTCACAATACAATCTAACAAAATTGTTTCAAATGAAGTTAAAGACAACTAAGCACTACTAAAACCAATTTACGGGAAAAAAACAAACTTTTTGGCCAGCCCAATATTATGTTAGTTTATTTGGTTCATTAGATTCCATATATAATTGAAATCATATGGTACTTGTCTTTCTCTGACTTGTTTATTTCACTTAGCATAATGTTCTCCAGGTCCTTTAATGCTGTGGCAAAAGGTAAGATTTCCTTTTTTTACGGCTGAGTAGTATTCCACAGCTTTTTTTATCCACTAATCTACTCATGGGCACTTGGGATGCTTCCAGATCTTCGCTATTGTAAATAATGTTGCAGTGAACATAGGAGTGCATTTATTCTTCCAAATCAGTGTTTTTAGTTTCTTCAGATAAGTTTCAGAAATGGAATCGCAGGGTTATAAGGGGTTCTGTTTTTAATTTTGGAGGGATACTCCATACTGCTTTCCCAGTGGCTGCTCCCATCGGCATTGCCACCAACAGTGAACAAGGGTTCCCTTTTCTCCACATCCTTGCCAGCACTTGCTTGTTGATTTATTGATTATAGCCATTCTGACTGGTATGCGGTGGTTTTAATTTGCCTTGCTCTAGTGATTAGTGATGTTAAGCATCTTTTCAGATGTCTATCGGCCATCCAAATGTCCTCTTTTGGAGAGGTGTCTATTCAAATCCCTTGCCCATTTTTTAATTGGACTTTGCTCATTGAGATGTCTTGCACTTGGGTAGACAAGAGTCAGTTGACCTCACAGTATAATTGCTATTAAGTAAGCCTACTGAGACTGTCTGTGCTGGTTAGCCTTTGCAAAAGTGTCAGTTGAGCCCAATTTGATTCCCACTGTGTGGGCTGCAAAATGACTTATCTACAACTTTGCCTGCCGGTGTTTCTAAATTCGTCCCCAGGATAGGACGTATAACATGGGCCAGAGGAAGAGGCTCTCCCACCGTGGCACCAGAGGTCTTTTCACAACCAGGGAAGCCCGCATATGGCTCACCACCACTTTACCTCAAGTAAAATACCTTCCTTGAAGCTTATCTATAAAGAGCACATTTCATTCTATAAAAACTGAATTTGCCTATCCACTTTTCTAATCCTTCTTAGAGAGAGAGAAAATAAGAAATCATACCAATTGTGTTGACGCGCATGTGGAGTTGGGCATTTATTTCTTGCACTTGACCTTGCAGAAACGAATCTGATTAGTGCTAGAATTAAGAATTCAAATGTTTTTCCTTTATTTATTTATCTATTTATTATTTTCATTGTATTTTTCCCATTACCATTTATACCCTGTATACCCCCTCACTCTACAAAATTTTTTTTTTCCTTTTCATTATTCTAAGACCTGGAGAAGTCTAGTTAATCGTAAATAGTTGTTACTTTAATAATTGCAGATATTTAACTGTCTTTTGTGTTTTAATATTCACTAGCATGCTTATAAGTACAAATAGGCTTGGAACTAATGATTCCTTCATCTTTCCTCACATTCCTTTGACATTACTCTAATGCTTAGCACTGTGCCTTGCTGAGTTCATAATTGTCTTTACCAGATGCTTATTGTCTTCAGAGCTAAGACAGTTTCATGTACCTTTGTATCTGAGAACCTTGCGCATAGTCTATACTTGGTAACAATTTGTTTAAATATTTGACAGCCTGTATGAAGTAGCATTTTGCATTTTTCAGTCAAGTACACTAGACAAGTAAATTTTTCTTATACATCTGTTTTAGTACCAAATTCAGCCCTCTGCCCACAACAGTTGCTTACATTGAAGTTAATATAAATGTTGCTGTCTTTTGTTGGCTTTCCGAACAGAGCAAACGTTGCTATTAACTGCAACCTTGCATGTGTGTACTTTAGATGTGAATTTATTAATTGGGTGTTGTTTGGAATATATGTGGTTTCTCCTTGCCTCTAGAACTTTGCTGACTTAAAGATGTACTTGTAGGTGACACTCCCCACACATACATACACATAATTTTAGGACTTTTTTCTTGGCACAAAAATAGAAACTTAAGAGAAAAGTATATAAATGTAATATGAGGCTTTATCTTAACCAAAATTCAACTGGCCTTGAATATTTTATTGTTAGTGAAATGGTTACATTGGGAGGTCTTACTCAGGCTTATTATGCCTAAGTTATACAGGTATTTGTCATCTGTGAGCCAGCATGGGCAGGGGTGCATTCTGAGATTTGGCACTAAGAGTGCTCACTGCTGGCCGTCTGTACAGCACAGCTGCTGAAGTGTGTGCATGTTACTTCAGGTTCCAGCCCCTCCTTCAAGGCCCCCTTCTGGTTCAGCCTAGGAAGGGAGTCTTCTGAGCTTACAGCTCAATTTAGTGTGGGAAGGAAAGAAGATGGCGAATTTACTTTGATTTAATAACCTCATTTTCCTAAGTGTATTGTTTTTCCCAGATACAGCTCAGACCAGAGTTCTCAGTAACAGTAACTCATGTGTCATGAAGTGATCACCTATCAACTTTATAGTCCATCATTCCCCCTCCCCACTCCCTAGCGTTTGGCTTTCCTTTTTTTGTTGTTGTCGTTGTTTACTTGAGAGAGGAAAAAACATCAATTTTCAGTTTGTTGCTCTACTTATTTATGCATTCATTGGTTGATTCTTGTATGTGCCCTGGCTTGGGTTGGAACCTGCAACCCTGGCATATGAGGACATCATCCTAACCAGCTGAAACCCTGCCAGGATACATGTTGGCTTCTTTCGAATGGACTCAGAAGAGCTCACAGGCGTACATTTGACATCTTCCCCCACATTGGATTGCTTCAGTCATTTTTTGATAATTTTTTCTTTGAAAAATTAGTTTTATTTGAGGTCTTTTTATCCTATGTAACATGAAGGGTTAATTTCATTGTTTTTTTTCACCTCTAGTAGTATGCTATAGATACTATATTATAATGTATAATTTTGGTCATTCACTTGAATTAAATCAGTTATTGGAGCATTTAATTGTTGTGTACTTCACAGAGCAATTTAAAATCATTGAAGCAATTAATGTTTTTTAAATATATTCAGCCTTCCAGTTAAAAAGCCTCTACAAAGTATCTCAAATTGCTTACAGATATTAAATCACTTGTTCTATTTTCAAAGCAGGTTAAATTGTGTATCATTTCATTTAACATGTAATACTGGATGAATTTTGTACAATACCAATATTTTCACAGCTATGTAACAATGGCATAATTTTTGCTTTTGCTAAATCAAGAAACATTAAAGAAATTATGTGGATTATGAGGTCTTGAGCACAAGGTACACTGACTAAATCTAAGACAGAAAGGCAATTTTTTTCTGTACTTCAAAGTTTCTCATGAGTTCTTTTAAAAATAAAATGCTAATAACTTAAAATTATAAAGGTCTAATAACTATTCATGTTTTTAATATAACATCAGATTTAGCTAGTAATGAGTAATATAAAATTAAACATTTTGAGAGAGAAACCTTTTTATCCAAGATTATCATTTCCATCAAAGATTTTATCTATTTACTTTAAGAGAGAGGGAGAGAACCATCAATGTGAGAGAGAAACATCGATTGGTTGCCTCTTGTATGTGCCCTGACCAGGGACTGAACCTGCAACCCAGGCACGTACCCTGACCAGGAATTGAACCAGCGACCTTTTGCTTTGCAGGACACTGCCCAACCAACTGAGCCACACCAGTCAGGACTCCATACATTATGTGGTCCAAAAATAATTGGCAATTAAAAAAATACTTTTAAAGTATCTATCAATTAGAAATACTTTCAGTTTTATGCACAATGTCATAAAACAACAGGGATTTATTTTTCCAAAACAACAAGTCTAGAAAGTAATTCTTTAATTTTTGTTTAGGGGATCAGTGTCGTCACGGTTTTGTCTCCATGCTTTCTCTCCTGCTCACTACAAGATTGGCATTTCTGCTGACTCTCATATCACATTCCAGTTCAGGGCAGGAATATGAGGAATGGGGTGGAGATATTGAGCCTTTCTCTTTTCATCAGGAAACAAAAAGCATTTCCCAATGACCTCCAGCAAATGTTTGCTGTGGATCTACTGCCCCATGGCATGTGGCTGCCCTGAGCTTTAAAGAGGATTTTGGGCCTTCGCAGTGGATAAAACAGGGAGCAATGGTTTGAGAATGACTTGAGTAACCAGTCAATAGTTTCAACTATAATCTGATCATTAAAACTTTGTTAACTTTACATTGTATTCCATCTCATTCTGACTCAGTGCCACTGGTTTGTCTGTTTTGTCCCCAGATTAGGAAACTTTCATCTTCGTACACCAAGTTTTCATTCCTGCGTAGTCACAAATTCCAAGTTTCTGGTCAAAGGCATTCCTCAGAGACTTGGTATCTCTGGTTAAAAAGTCGTCTAGCTTATGCCCCATTTAATAGCTGACCTGTACTTTTCATATTCAGAAGTAGAAGAAAATGCTCTACATTGTCAGCAGGGAAGGCCTTGAGAAGTAGTAGAGCAGCCTGGTGCATTGGTTAAAAGCAAGGGACTGCAAGCTACAGCTTGCAGGTTCGCTGCCTTTTTTGTAAATCAAATTTTATTGGAACACAAGAATGCCCACCATTTGCATATTGTCAAGATTGCTTTCTTGCTACAACAGCAGAGTTGAGTCATTCTGAAAAACACCACATGGCCCATAAACCTAAAATACTTCCTATCTGACCCTTTAAAAAATGTTTGTCAACTACTGGTTAAGAATGTGGGCTCTACAGACAAAACTGGGCTCAAATTTGGTTTTGTAATCTGTACCTTGACTCGAAGGCTGTTTATGTGATTTCACATAACATGCGTTGCATAATACCTGGCATGTGGTAAAAGTTCATTACGTATTTATTAAATTGATTAGATTTTGTTATGACTAACTTTTAAATGAACTGAAACTTTTAATTCAAATGGAGAGTTGAATCTCTAAATTTAAGTACTCCCTACCCCTACAATAAATGTTTAGTAAACTGGGAAGAATATCATTTAAATCAAAAGAAATTTTCAACAGTTGCACAAAATGTTGTATAGTGACAATGAGATTGATGTAAGAGTCAAACAACCTAAATGTATAGAAAAGTAAAGCCCAGACTTAAAAATACAATTACAAGCATACCTGGGAAATATTGCAGGTTTGGTTCCAGACCACTGCAATAAAGCAAATATTGCAGTTAAGCAAGTCACACAATTTTTTTTAGTTTTCCAGTGCATATAAAAGTTACATTTATACTATACTGTAGTCTAGTAAGCATGCAATAGCATATGCCTAATAAACAATTTACAAACCTTAATTTAAAAAAACTAAAATATCTTATTGCTACTAAATGGTAGCCATCATCGAATCCTTTTGGAAAATGGGACCAATAGACGTCCTACACAGGGTTGCCACAAACTTCCCATCTGTAAAACCAAACGCAGTGTCTGCGAAGTGCAATAAAGTGAGGAATGTCTGTAATGAAAACCAAACAGCATATTGAATGTAGAAAGCCATGCCTGTCGATTAAAATAGAGGTGAAGGAAGATGCTTTATGAGAACATAGAGGAAGATGACATTTAAAAGTGAATATACGAGAGAGGGGACATCACTACCAATCCTACAGAAATAAAAAGAGATTGTTAGGGAATACTATGAACAATTATAGGGTAAGAAATTAGATAACCTAGGTGAAGTGGACAAATTCCTACAAAAACAAACTACCTAACAATTTATGAAGAACTACAAAGTCTAAATATAGACTCAAAAGTCCTCAACAAAATACTAGCAAATAAAATCTGCTAGTATTCAGCAATAAAAAATTACCATGATCAAGTGGGAATTATTCCAAGAATTCAAAGTTAGTTTAACATGAAGTAAATCAATGCAATATACCAATCTCAATAGAATAAAAGACAATCATCTAAATAGAGACAGAAACACATTTGACAAAATCCAACACATTTTCATGATGAAAACACTAAGCAAACCAAGAATAGAAAGGAACGTCCTCAAACCGATAAAGGACATCTACAAAAAACCCAAAGCTAATATCATTTTTTTATTTTTTTATTGTTCAAGTACAGGTGTCTCCATTTTTAATTATGCAAAAATGAATATTTCCTCTTAAGATCAAGAATAAGAGAAGGATGTCTTCTATTCAACATTTTACTAGAGGTTCTAGCAAAGGTAGTTAAGCAAGAAAAAGAAATAAAAAGCAACCAGGTTGGAAATGAAGTAAATCTCTGCGCACAGATGAAATATCTTGTATATTACAAAATCCTAAGGAATGCACACACATAAAATTAGAACTAATAAGCAGGTTCAACATGGTTGCAAGATACAGGATCAAGATAAATCAATTGTATTTTATATACAAGCAGTGAAAATTCAAGAGTAAATTTAACGAAGTACAAGAGTTTTACACCAAAAGCACAAAATAGTGCACAAAATATCACTAAAAGTGATTAAAGATCTAAATAAATTGAAAGATAGCTGATGCTTGTGAATTGAAAGACAATATTGTTAAGATGGCCGTATTCCCCGAAATAATCTATAGATTCAATGCATCAAAATACCAGCTACCTTTTTTTGCAAAAACTGAGAAGTGACAATGCAAAGAATCTGGACATACATGTATGTATCCAATGGAACTAAGAGTTCAGAAACACACCCTTACATTTATGATCAATTGGTTTTTGACAAGAGAAAGGACAGTCTTCAGTAAATGACAGATACAAACAGATATTCACATGCCAAAGAATGAAAGTGGACCCTACCTGACAATATATACAAAAAATGTAACTCAAAATTGATCACAGGCCTCAAACCATGAAACTCTTAGAAGAAAATGGGTAAATTGTTGTCACCTTTCACTAGTCTGTGGTTTCTGAGATATGACACCAAAAGCCCAAGTGACAAAAGGTATAAATAAATTGGACATCATCAATTTGAAAACTTATGTTTCAAAGATGCAGTCAGGAAGGTGAAAAGACAGGCCTCAGAATGGAAGAACGTATTTGCAAATAAAATATTTGGGAAGAGGCTTATATCCAAAGACTATAAAGAGTTCTTAAAATTCAAAACTTAAAAGAAAAGCCAGTTAAAATAGGCAAAGAATTTATGAAATCTAATGAATAAACTGAACTAACAAGCAAAACAGAGACAGACTCAGAGACAGAACAGATGACAGCCATTGGGGTGGGGGGAGACTTTCAGGGGAGGGACTGAGCAAAAAGGAAAAAGGACTCGTCACAGGGACAACAGTGTGGCGATTGCGGGGGGCAGCGGGTAGAAGGGGACTAAGTGGTAATTGGAAAAAATATAATAAAGATTAAAGAAAATATGTTCACCCACAAACCTGTACGCAAATATTCATAGTAACATTATACATAACTCTCAAAAAGCAGTAACAGTGCAGTGTCCCTCAGTGAATGAACAGGTAAGCAAAGTGTTTATAGCCATACGGTGGAATATCATTTGACCATCAGAAGGAATGAAGAACTGAAAGATGCTGCAACATGGATGACTTTTGAAAACCTAAACAAAAAGAGCCAGACACAACAGACCACATTCTGTGTGAAGTACCCAGAACAGGCAAATGCTTAAAGACAGAAAGTAGATTAGTGCTGAGAGATGGGGGAGATGGGAAGTGACGGCTAACGGTTATGGGGTTTCTCTGTGGGGTGATAAGTTTGTAAAATTAGAGAGTAATGATGGTTGTACAACTTTATGAACATATAAAAACCACTAAACTGTACAATTTAAAAGTGCATATGTAAAAGAGTGAATATAATATAAAATTAAAAAAAAACATGGGGAAGAGTTATAGAAGATTGAATTATAAGGAAACCACTCTAGCAGAGGAAAGTAAAATAGAAGGAAATATTCTCATATTATTTGGCCTCAGGACATCAGGTAAAATTAATGAACAGAGACTGAAATCTATCCACACATTTTGTTAAAGGTGTATTTTTATTTAAATTTTAAAATGAGCGGGGAAAATCAAACACCTAAACAATATCAAACATTAAAAATAGTGAGAATGAAAACATCAGCTTGTCATCAGACCTTTCTGCAGCACCTGGTGATGGCAGGTAATTGAACGGTGTATATGGAATTGTGATAGAATAAGCTTATGACTCCAAACTCCTTGTCCAGCCTAGCTGTGACTCAGTATGAATAAGAGTGAAAGAATGGGGCACAGGAGAGCTACCTGGGCGGGGACAACTGTCACTGAATGGCAATAAAATGAGTAAGAATGATTCAGTCGATGAGGGGAGACACACACCACCACCACCAGTAACAAATGCATACTTAGAATTCAAGACTGGGACTATAAAATAATGAGATAAATGACATTTAAATAGTTTCTGCTGATTTGTTTTAAAACTCTGTTAAAAATAATTCTTATAAAATATATGATGTCTTATGGCAGAAAAATAATACTGTGGATCAAAAACTCCAAGATCACTTCAAAAACAGGAAAATGTGGAAGAAACCATATTTAAATGCCTTATTTTACATTTGTGGAGTCATATTTTATTTTTCACACTCATAGAAAAAATGTATTTAAAATCTAAGCAAAAAAGAATAAACAAGAACCATGACAAAAATGCTACACAGATTTATTACAATTGCCAATGAGTTTAGTCCTTGACTGAAGGTAGAAACAGCCATGCAGGGTGGAAAACACCCAGCTCGCTTTTTTTTTTTAAGACTCATTTATTTATTTTCAGCGAGAAGGGAAGGGAGATAGAAAGAAAAGGAGGAAACATCAATGTGTGGTTGCCTCCCTAACTGGGGACCTGGCCCGCAACCCAGGCATGTGCCCTGATTGGGAATTGAACCGGTGACCCTTTGGTTCACAGGCTGGCACTCAATCCACTGAGCCACACCAGCCAGGGCACACCCAGCTCACTTTTTAAAGAAACTAATGAGCAAAATAATATCAGTTGAAAGTAAAAGGATGGCAAAGTTATAATAGCTGAAATCATTCAAAAATATATAGGGTGGCCATATTTGTGAGACAAGCATATTGAAAGCAAAATAATGCTAATCTGTGCAAAAAAGGAGTAATTTATATTGGCAAAGATTTCATAGCTATGAGCCTGTTTGTACTGGTCATATTGAATTAAAATACATTAAAAAAATCTGAAAAAGAAAACATGGCCCTTGTTGTCTGATCTGGATTCAAGGGAAACAAGTAAATATTGAAAGTGAAGTATAAGGAAAGGACCCACATGAACTTGGGAAGAACCAGAAGTGATGACAGTGGCCCAGAGGTGGTAACAATGGTGAGACACATTTGAGGACATTTGAGATGCAGATTCAGTAGTTTTTGTCCTTGTAACAGCTACAGCACAAGGATTACAGAACACATCGGAAGTCAGCCCACAGCTCAGTGTGTGTGTGTGTTTAATGTATTTGAATGCCAGTTCTCCATAATCACAACAGTCTCTACTGTCTTCTGTAGAGAATGTTGTCTTATATTGTCCTCATAGAGGCCCAGCTAGTTGGGGCTAAGGAAGAATAAGAAAGTTGTGAGTGTGAGCTGTAAGATAGAATGAATAATTGCAATAGTTCAAAAAGTAACAATTGTAAAAACAAAAATGCTTAATATGGAAAAGTTTTTTATTTTTACCGCAATAAAAAGTAAGTTCAAAAACCTTAAAAAAAAGAGTAATAGTTATAAATCAGTTGAAACATTTAAATGTTTGTCTTAAAAGGATTATATTCATTCATCTGCTTCAGTTTGCTTCATATTATACAAAGTAATGGCTTATTGAGACATGGTACATCACTATGTAAAAATCCTCATCTTGCTTCCAGATTAAGGAAGTCAGTTTTAGTTAAAATACTGTCTCATTTCCTCTCTTTTCATTTTTGTTGTTACTCTCATTTCACGTTCCTTTTATGTCACACTAATTGGAAAATTTTAGTTTTTGATTTGACACCTGCTTCTTAACTGCTATAAAACATATTAATTATGCTTACTGCCCTTATAAAAAAACATAACGTTCAGCTAGCTAACTAGCATAAATAATCCATCACTGGGAATCATTAACCATCTGTGACAAACTAGAATTAACTGCTATCTTTATACAAGCAAAGACAACCATTTGATTATAAGGCTGACAAAAACATAAACCCAGTTTCACTTTAAATATAATAGTGCTCCAGCTCATATATTTTAAGTTTTATTTTCTTTCTTTCCCTTAGAATAACTTGTAAATGACGACCTTTGACAGGAAGATCTCATTTATCCAGTAGATTCATAATTTCCACCAAAGCACACCTTAGAACCCAGAAAATACGCTTCCTACTCCAGCCATATTTCTTGCTAGAAAGTTCAATTTATTTGTCCAGTAGCCCCTTAAGCCCTCCTTCAGAGCCTGTTTACTTTGAATATACTTTCTGATTTGCTGTTTAAGTATAATTAGCCCTGTTTAACAAATTAACAATTATTTAATGATGAAAAACCTCTCGATATTAATGGGGGGGGGGGATGACGGAACTAAAGAAATAGCTGTCTGAAGAGTGCATGTCTGGACACTTCAGATTCTAGTGACATGTGCCTGGGACAGTGTTCAGTGGGCATTAGTTGGATGCGTGAAGAACAGAAAGTTCAGAATGGTGACATTCAGAAGTGACTAAGAGGAAACTTCGTAAAGTTTCATGCAAGTGATGAAAGAAATTTCGGCCCTTAAGTAGTAAATTCACAGATATTGGCAAATACACAGCCAGGGTGACTTATTTTCAGAGAAATTAAGAAAAACAAAATGTTCTTATGTATTATAACATACACACGTATGTGTTTATCCAAGTATCTAATGTTTGTTAATGGTGATATGTTTATTTTAGAGACACGTGAAATGACTAGGTATACATTATGATGTAGGCTTTCTCTATTTCAGGTTGGATTTAGGAAATTCTACAAGAAGTATTTCAGCAGCACAGTTTATCATGGGAAAATAGGCTACTGCACATAGAGATTAATGAAGCAGAAAAGGCAAGTTGAGCAATGGGCTTACAAGCATGTGCCTGCTACTTGTTTACACATCATGCAAACTCTATCATTAGTACATGAAGAGAAAGTGCAGAGTTCTAAGAGAATAGTGGTACTGTCAGAAGGAAATCCAGAGGACTTTACTCTGTTGGGTTTTTTTTGAGACTGAACTTTACTGTGACCTAAGCACTGTGCTAATATCTTTGCCTACAGACATTATACCCCCTAATTTTTATAATAATTCTATAAGTACTACTTTGTTCCCCATTTTATAGATGAGGAAAGTGAGTCATAGAAAGTTATCTGGGTTACCCCAAGCATCACCACTTCGTACCAGGCTTGCCTTTGTTTCTAGCCTAACCATGGTTCATTCACTACTTCAGAAGTGACTGCAATCCTTGGTGTGTTTCTATAGAATGAACCATAGTTACTACGCAGCGTTTTTCAACTCAAATTCTGCAATTGTGAAATCTTTCACTCTTAAAAAATTAGGACATTTACAATTATAGGCTTGACCCTTTTAAAAAATAATGAAGTCAATATATAAAAATTCTATCTTTAGACAAAGTAGAATATGTCTAGTGATAATACAAAAAATCTACTACAAGTTTACTTTAAATAAGATATCCCAAACTGTCAGCTTGGCAAGCTGACATTCTCCCATCTCACCTCATCGCAACTGAATTGGTTTTGCATAATTTGTTTTAGAAGGAAAAAATTTAGGTGAGGAGTACCCTCTTCAATTGCCACTCCTGTCTGTGACGTTGGTCCAATTCACACATCTGACATCTGAGTTTGTAATCCCAGCTTTAAATCATGAGCCCTTGGTACATTTAAAATATGCTATTGAATTTAGTAACACATTTTTGGACTATGTCTGTTTGATAAAATGAACTAGACCTGTGATTATAGAAAGTAACTCAAATTGTATCAGAATGGCTTTTCAAAACCAGTCTTTTTACAAGCTAATATTAAATTATAGAGCAGTCAGTCATGCCTATTAACATCTCTTAAATGTTTTCTCCCAGGAGAAAGGATTAGGAAATCAGAATTTTTTTTAAAGCCGGACTGAACAGTTGAAATGTGTGAAGTCGCACATGCTTACCCTGCTGAGTGTGTAGATTTACTAGGGAGTAATATTGGAGCTATCAATAGTCAGGATATAGTTATGAATTGTCAATGGCATTTTCAGGCTGTCAGCTTAATTACCAGGGTAAAACTAGTTGGTAAGTGGTATGCAGCCCGATTTGTTCTAATATCTTTTGTAAAAGAGGCCTCTAATGGTAGCAAAAGGTTAGTACTCAGGTACCAAGGGCAACATTTTAGCACTGTTTACTTTCCCATGATATAAGTGGGTTTTGTTTCAAATTGTGTTTTATAAGGTTGAGCTTTATGAAATTGCCCAAATGTGGCTATTTTTGACCTACAAAAAAGACAGTTCACATTGTTCAACCTCATGCATCTGTTATTCCAATCTACAATATATCTTTCCAAACTGGGAAAGTGTTTTTTAACAGAAACTGAAATAGTTTGGTTTCTAGGTTAGTAATTAACATGCAAATTGTCCCTGCTTTCTGCCAGGCCCTGTGAGCACATGAATGATCATTTTCGCTCTTCATCTCCCTAAGTCTTTAATGTGCAAGAATTTCTCAGAGCTTCCCCATAGGCCATCTCTTCCCCACACTCCCTAGGAAGGGAATCTCATCATCCTGATAATATTTTATGCACTGAGCGCTCCCAGATGCTTCTCTATCCCAGATCTGAACTCTGTCCTTGTTTATCAACTCCTCCCTTAACTTTCCAAGCAGATGTCTCATAAGCATCTCAGAATTTACCTATTCAAAACCAAATTCCTGATCCCCAGTCTCTCAGCCTTCTCTCTTTATGGGCCGTTTTTCTCCATCTCAGTGAAGGGCACCCCCACCCACACAGTGGTCCAGGAGAAACCTGGGTGTCATCCTGACTCATTGTTACCATTACTTGTGTTCTGTTCAGCTGCTCTGTTAAATAAGAATTTCCACAATCTGTTCACTCCTTTCCTGTCTCCATTGCAGCCACCTTAATCCAGCCACTATCTCCTTTCCACTAGGTGGTTGAAATAACCACGTAATTTGTCCTTAGGCTTCTACTCTCGATTCCCTATAACCCAGTCTGTAAATAGCTTATTAAATGTTCAGCATTTAGGAGAATATGCAACATCCTTGCTTCCTCCCAAACCCTCTATGATCTGCCCCCTATCTACCTAACCCAGCCTCCTCTTTCCCTCTTGTCCACCGATTTCTTTCAGATGCTCCTGCACTTAAGTCTCTTCCCTGCCCCTCTGGGCCTTCATTTTTCCCTGTGTCTGAAATACTGATTCCCTCCTTAACTCATTTATCCTTCAGCTCTCAGCATAAATAACACTTGCTCAAACAGGTATTCCCTGATCCCCTCCCCAGTCTAAAGCAGGCCCCTGTGATGCTTTCATATAGCACATTGTTATGTTTTCTTCGTTGCATTTAAACATAGTTTGCAATTAGATACTCGTGTGTTCATTGTGTTAATTAAGCTCCACAAGGCACTGCGTCCAGGGCCCCAGTACCTACTGGATGCTATCTGCTTCAAGTGAAAGACAGTCTATCTCGTATGTTGGGCCTTGAAGAAAACCAGGGTGTTCAGAAAGGCCGTGATGCTGAGGGGCTTCTGAGAGTGGGGTATATATATAGGACATGGAGCACAGGCTGGTCTCAAATGTCGTGTCTTCCTTTTGGGTGAGGTGACTTTTCTGAGCCCTTAGATTGTAAGTTTTGAAAGCAGATACTTTGTCTGTTTTGTTCACTGCTGTATCACCATGCCTAGAAAAGTGCCTGGTATATAGTAGATGCTTAATAAATATTATACTTGCAGAGTGAATGAGCTTCTGTTTCCTCTTTTGCAAAGTTCCTTTCTCATGACACTGAGGGGTTTAATAAAACATAGAAAGTGCTTAGAACATAGAAGATACTCAATAAATGCTGGAAACCATAATGGCTTTTTCAAAATGTTATTCTGGTTTTTTTAAAGGTTTTATTTATTTATTTTTAGAGAGAGAGGAAGGGAAGAAGAAAGAGAGGGAGAGAAATCTCCATGTGTGGTTGCCTCTTGCACATCCCCCTACTGGAGACCTGGCCTGCAACCCAGGCATGTGCCCTGATTGGGAACCAAACTGGCAACCCTTTGGTTTGTAGCCCACGCTCCATCCACTGAGCTACACCAGCCCAAGCTGATTTTTTTTACAACAGTGATTCTCAAAAGCCCTGGGCCCCATGAGGATTGAGAAGGGGGTAGGGATGGGGCACAGTGAGGTGGCTGCAATAGAATACCTCTGCAGGCTTTTGTAAACTACCTAAACTTGTTCTTCACCTCCATTGCCTATTACAGAGTGGCTATTTGTATTTATTTTGTACCTGCAATAATTGCCAGCTTTATTCTTCCAGCTAAGAGATCCAAAGGTGATTCAAGGTTTACATTTTAATAGTTATTTCACCAAGAGTTTTTAAGTGCCCCATTGCCCTTATAAGCTGCTTGCAAATTTTGACTCTTACATGTTGAAAAAAAATTAATTCTGTTAATTAAAAAGTACGTATAAGCAAAAAGAAAACTGACACCACACAGAAATAAGCATAGTTAGGTTTTTGATGCATGTATGTGTACACACACCCATGTATACACACAATTTGGGATTTCATCCTACAGATGTGAGCTGATACTAAAAACGCTGCTTTGTAACTTGTTATGTTTTACTTTACAATATGGAATGAACATATCTCATGCATATGTGTGAAACTTCCCTACTGAAAAATAGACCTGGAGAGTGGGTCAAAATACAAAAATCCAGTAAGATGCTGGCAATAAGGAAACTATAACAAAATGTTATCAGATGATTAAAAATAAAACAAAGGTAAAGGATACGTCAGAAAATGCCTACAGAAAGAAAGCAGGGGCCAGGTTTTATTATCAGACACCCCCAAGAAATTCAAGGCCTCAGGCATAAAACTTGTTTCTCATTCTTCTTATTTCTTCCTTGAACCTTCCAACTCATCTGCCCCTCTTAGCATTTCTTCAGGGTCCCAATGCCTAGTGGGAGTGTCCTCTTATATCCCATCCCTGGATGGATTGAGTTGCCTGCTTCTAAGGTTCCTTCTGCTTCCTGGCTTACACCTCTGCCTCCGGTGGTGCCTTTTCTGAAGGGTGGTCTTCTGTGGACTTGGGCACGTCATGTGGTTTTCCTTCATTTTCTTCACAAGACTTTGGCCTGTTGAGAATTTTTCAATTATTTCCTTTTCAAATAAATTAATCCTGCAGGGATTTAGGGCCTTTTCTCCTTCTTCCCTCACTTCGTTTGTGTTGCACCCAAAAGACCAAGAGTCTTGATAGGATCCAGGGCACTTTGCTCTTTCCCCACCAGTAGGGACCTCCAGAGCAGCTATTTTTAAATATATCCCTTAGGTGTGCTGAGGCAAAGCTTGAGAAACACATGTCTACATCTTCCCTAGACCCACTGTTACTGGAATCATAACCAATAAATATTGTTGGCTCTATTTCAAAGGACTGTCAATGTTGTTAGGCAAAAAAGAACATATTTATATACATATATATATAAATAAAACTGTACAATGACTATACAGTGAGGCTGCTATCTTTGTGTTAGTAAGAAATACCTTAATTTGTGCTTATAGCGTGTTCCTCTAGATGTATTACTTTGCATTTCATTCTAAATACAATTGCTAGTCCGTAATTTAAAAAAAAAAAGAAAGATGGATAGAAAAAGGGAGAGGGGAATAGATTTCTTACTCTCAAAATCAAGTATTAGTCTTACTTCGAGCTCCTTTTTCAAGGGAAGTATTTATGTTCCTAATGACTGTGCTTGGGAGAGACTCAGTTAGGCCACATTTACCTTTGTGTTATCTCAGTTTAAGAATTTGTGAGCTCTGCAGTCATTTTTATACCAGTTAATTAGGCATGAAATCCAGAAGGGAGAAAGGGATGAGGGTTAGAATCACCACAGGATGTCCACAAATCCCAGAAATAGGAGAAGTGAGAATCTATCAACCGATAGAACCACACATTACAGCCAGACCTTGGGCTACAGAGACACAAATTCAGCAATTGAAATAGATGAAAGTGCCTCCTAAAGCCCTCTACTGGTCTATAATTGTAAAATGTTTACAAGCATTTGGATCATGTATGCCATTGAAATATTTAAGCAATTCTAAGTGCCTTGCTTCTATGGGGCATATGTTTTCTCATAAGTTGTAGTTTCTAGCATGAAGCTCTGTCTTCTGTACTACATGGACACTGCTCAATTTGAATATTTTAAATGTCAACATAGAGTAATATTAAGTTTTATGACCTGGCCTTAAGGAAATCCATGCTACAAACTCTGGGTTTAGACATCTTTGGGACACACTGGGACTGTCACTAACCAGAGTAACCTGTTAGAAGTGAAGCCACTGCACTGGCTAGCGTGGCTCAGTGTGTTGGGCGCTGTCCCACAAAGGGAAATGTTGCCGATTCGATTCCCACTCAGGGCACATACCTGGGTTGCAGGCCTACTGCCCGGTTGGGGCGTGCCAGGGATAACCAATCAATGTTTCGATCTCACGTCGATGTTTTTCTCCCTCTCTTTCTCCTTCCCTTCCCCTCTCTCTAAAAATAAATTTTTAAAAATATTTTTTTTAAAAGAAGTAAAACTACTTCTGGTAGAGCTATATTCAAGAAGGGACGGTTACAGGACCCGTCCTCGTTATTTGTTTAGTTATGGCATAACTAATTTTCAAGATGCTACTCTATAGAGCTTCCAGATTTGATCAACTACAATCCTTAGTTTTCTTCCACTTCAGGATCTCTTAGTCTTTCATTGCAGGTCCGCTGGCCCACCATGGAGTTCAGGCAGTAGCTGCTTGCTGACTCGATTCCCATCATCTCTGACCACCGAGTCGGTCACCCTGAACTCGTTTCTTCCTTTCCTGCTGTTGGCAAACATCTTTGATAACTCTTCCCTGCATTTCCCGGCAGCTCAGGGAGCCAGTCTGTTGTCTGAACTGATATTTTCAAAACATATTCATTTAACAAAGTCCGAGTCTTCACTTTTCCTTTAGTCTTTCAACTCTCCTTACAGGTTACCGGGTCCTGTCTCTCAGTATAAACATCACACATGTAACTCCACGTCTACCGAAGTTTATCTGTAGAGGAAAAATGATGCATTTTAATCCATGATATATTTTAGGAGGAGAGTTTGGAAGCAATTCCTAATGAAGAATCTACTTGGTAGATTCAATGTTTTAAAATAAATGTACAAGTGAAAAATCAGTTCTTGTTTTAAAAAAATAGCATGATAGTCTTGGACTCCTTCAAACAAGCCCAGTGTGGTATAGCTATGCTTTGTAAAAAGATCTATTACTTTAGGTTAAGGGGTTAGGAAAGAGGTAACAAAAGCAGCCTTTGGTTAGTACCGAAACCTTATACAATGAAGACCAGTATCACCAGCTGTTCATACTTGAAATTGCAGTAAATAGAAAATGTGATATTATAGCATAAAAAGTCTTGTTTAATACTTGGTTTTTATATGTTTTTCACTTCTCTGTAATTTATGAGTTCTAGTAGTAATGAAATAATTTAGGTTTAGGTTAATAAACCTAAAGCCTATATTATTAACTATTAAAACAAATAAGTATTACTGATTTTCTGAAATTATTCTCCTAATTAAATTTCCAAATAAGAATATCTGTCCCTCAGTCATAAGATAAGGTGTCTTTCTTATTTGGGAAGATGCAGATACAAGCACATTCCCTTTGTCATTAACATGGCCATCAGAGCAGTGAAAGCAATTATCTACCACTACAATTATTTAGATTAGCTATTTGATTTCCATTAATCAAAAGAAGACCAAAAAAAAAAAAAACCCTAAGTAACTATAATATGTAACCAACTTTCTGCCTCTGACTTTAAAAATAATGTATTCTGATAGGTCATTTCAAAGAGAGAGTATGGGACAAAAACCAGAAGCTCTTAATGCTGTGACCTAAGATTGAAGTTCACCATAGGATGTAATAGACACTCAATAGTGTTATGTTTTCCTGAGGAGATATAAGATAAAAAATAATAATGTATTGCCCGGCTGGTGTAGCTCAGTGGATTGAGTGTGGGCTGGGAACCCGAGGGTCCCGGTTCGATTCCCAGTCGGGGCGCATGCCTGGGTTGCGGGCCAGTCGGGGCACATGCCACAGTGAGGGCCATGTGAGAGGCAACCATACATTGCTCTTTCTCCTTCCCTTCTCCTCTCTCCGAAAATAAATAAATAAAATCTTTAAAAATAATAATAATAGTAATGTATTTTGAATCTCAGCTGACTTTTCATCATGTCATGAGTCTAAGTCACTATGTGAAAAATAGAGTTGTGACTGTATGTAAATGAGTTTTTCTACCTGTAGGGAGTCACCTCTGTGAGATTCAATATTTAAGCAGCTACAAAGAGATTTATTAAAGAGAAAAGTGCATCTATTACTGATTAGGAGTGTTTGAGAGAAAGACACATTAAACAGCGATTTTTAAAAAGTCAAGTTAGTAAATCATTATCAAATGACTTTAGTGCTGGAAACAATCTTAAAGATCAAAGACCACCCTGCCATCCTTTACTGATGAAGCCCAGGGCATTTTCTAAGACCACCTGCAACATTCCAGCTGTTTGAATAGAACTCAGTTCTACCATACTGCAGGATCACTAAAGACAGCGTTTAATTGTTGCTCACATCCATGGTATTTGCACAGTGCTAGGGATATATTAAACATTCAAAGTTTGAGTCCATGTGATGAATTCATAAGTGACTTGATGAACAAACATGATCATCTGTCTGTTGCACAGGGATATGTGTTATACAAATCACACTCAAGATTGATTTTATGTGTTTTCAGAAGTTCTTGCTCATTAAAGTAGCCTAAATGCAAATGATATCTTTATCCCTTTCCCTCCCTCCCTCTCTCTCTCTCTCTCTCTCTCTCTCACACACACACACAACACACAATTATTGAACTCATACTTCTCACTGGCCTCTGTATATTCAAATTAACCAGGAATATATAGATCCCTAAACACCCTTGCCAATTGCCAGATGGCCAAATCTCCAGCCAGAGTATAAATGCCCAGGGGGATTCAGTACCCTGAGCTTCTGTCTCCTTATAGGTCTTTTGTCTTCATTCAGAGTTGCTAATGTCTGGATCCAGTATCCTGTGCCCTTGGACCCCCAGACATTTTTTCTTCTCAGTTGTACATTTTAATTTTTTCTCATGTACACATCCAAACAGGCATTTCTTGAGGGCCAGGGTGGTGGGGAGGGAGGATTGATTTTTTTAGGAAAGCATTGATCTATATGAACTGAACCATCTAAAAAGGTCATAGCAAATCTAGGACAATTTGAAAAATAAAATAATGAGAGCAACGGATGATAACTCATAGAATAAAATAAACACCTATGAGTCCATGCTCATACAAACAAATAATTTTCATGCATAGATATGTGAGAGAGAAAGGATAGCTCTTTCTTACAGAAGAGTTCCAATCGATGCATATAGAAAGAATGATGTGAGAAGAATCACCATTTAGCAAACATAATGTTAATTGTTGCAGGTGAGAATACTCAAGGGATGTTAAAATTAGTAGCCAAAAGTATCATGAGAAATAGGATATTTACATAGTCTTAATGTATCTACCCACAAGATATTTTTTTTTAACATTGCAGGAGACTAAGGAGACATGATAACTATATGCAATGTGGGACCCCAGATAGAATCCAGGACCACAAAGGGGCATTAGTGGAATAACTAGAAAAATGTGAATAAGGTCTATAGATCAGTTAATAGTCTTACATCACTGTTAATATGTTGATTTTTATAATTCTGCATCAGATGTAATTAAGATGTTAATACTTGGGGAAACCAGGTGAAGAATAAATAGCGTACATTTTTCAACCTTTTTGTAAGCCTAAAATTATTTCAGAATTAAAACAAAATATTTTTTAAATAAATTAAAAAGCCATAACAGTTTCTGTCACTTGAGTGACCCTTGGTAAAAGAAGCCTAAGAAGAGATAGGGAAGTTTTTATGATTCACATTTGACCTTGGAAATAGATGCCAGCCAGTGATTTGCCCAAGGCATTTTGGAGCCAGGTGTGAGATTCCTATGGCCCCTGTGTTCTCATAACTATTCACAAGGAAGATGGAGAAGGTATTATTATTCCCATTTCACAGACTTGGAACCAGAATCCAGCAAAAGATTTGCCTTTAGTGAGTGGTGGAGTTGGAACTCAAGTTCAAATCTTCCCATTCTTAATCCAGTTTACATTTGTATTCCATAAACGTAGCTATTTCTCTCTGGGGTTTTTTTTGTGTGTGTGACAAACATTTGTTTAGAATCTTCTAGGCAAGACACTGCACTGTGAACCATTCATACACAAATGAAAATGACTTTTGGGGGACACTCTTCAATGAGGTGAGTTTTGAAAGAGTAACAGAAGTATCCAGGTGACAAAGGCTAGGAATTTCATTCCAAATAGTGATGGTGGCAACTCAGCCACTAAAAATGGTAGCAAGAATACAACGGAATTGGCCTTGAAGCCCAGCATCCTTGAGGTCCCCTTTTATTATTTCTCTATAAACACTTAGTGCCCATCCATCCGGGAAAGACCACTTACAGGCTGCTCTTTAAAAGTACACATTAATTTCTTCACATTCACTATGCTTTGGGGATTGTTTTAGAATCTACTTAAATTCTGCTTCACTAGCAAGCATAAATTAGTCTTGCTGCCTGTCTTTGTGGTTCAGCTGGCTGCTCACATCAGTTCTCTGTGTGGTGCCATCAACTGATCTTACCAAAGTTCAGTGATTCTGGTAGGAGAAGTGCCAGCCTCTGGCTGCTAACTAATGTCAAGAGAAGATGTGCCTGCCTGGCTTTGGAACTCTGGGTACCACATGCTGTTCAGGCACAGGGCAGCGGAAGGCAACTGAGCAGAGAACATGGGCGGTCTCCAGTACTCTCACACTGTGTCCCTGAGTTGAACACGCTGCATCAGTTTAAATTCATGAGCTGTCAACAGGAGTTTCCTTAGTTCTTGTAGCCTGGCTCCAAATCCGTGTGTGTGTGTGTGTGTGTGTGTGGTCTTAACCTGCTGAAACCCTGGGGATTATTTAGTGGAATAGCTCTTCCGGGTTTTTCTAATCTGGCCAAAGTTCACATAATTCAAAATATTGATTTGCCTTTCCTTCATGAATTCACCTGTGTCGGATTATGTGAGGGAGATGAGTTCCACATCATGGGGATTTAAGGCATTAACACTTAAGATTCATTCCTCGCAACTCTGCAGATCAGTTTCCATCGAGGACCGTAAGACCAGATGATTATTCTCTGTGGAGTGGCAGTCTCAGATCTTCAGTGTTGGAGTGCACGTTGTTTGCTGGCACATGGACTATATGCCTCTGTACCTGAGCAAGGTCCAATACCAGTGCAACAGCTGCTCCTGACGCACGGTTTTCCTTGTACAAGAGCCCTTTTCAACCTGATGCAGATGGGGAGTAAACAGTGCCTCTTACATGGTTCATTCACGTGTGATCTTTTGTTCTGAGCCTGACTTCAGACATTTGAATAATAGACTTCTGGGATCACTGGTTTCGTTATAAAGTTTATCCACCACAAGACCACCGCTGAATTTCAACAGCTTTGAGACTTGAACTGTCCAGATAACAAGACAAAAGTTCAGTGATGGTAATTTCAGTGTATTAAACCGTTAATTGACCCCAGGTTAAAAACTTTATGGGCCTCTACTTTATGGCTGAGAAATTCACCCACATTCTTTGTTAATAAAACTAAATTTCCAACTGTATCAGTTTTCAGATCTATCATCAACTATATTTGTGTTAAAACTTTAAGCTATATTAGCCTTACAGATATTATTGATATAGTAGGATGAAGGAGTGGTGAGTAATATCTTTATTATAAGACTCATGTATGTCTTTAAATAGTATGTTATCATTCAACCAGATTACTCAGTCTATATTAACCCTCAAACATTTGTATATTCTACTGATGTTCTAATTTCATAATATGTTAGAGTGATTTCTGTTGCATAAATAATAGCTCTTATTGCTTATAAAATGTGCTTTGACACACTCAATAATGTCTTCTTCAAACTTACATTGCATTGATTGCATCTGGCAGCCCCATATGGTGAAACTTAGTTATGACCCTTTCAATTAAATTACGGTTGGAAACCCACTTCTGGGGTGCACATCTGCGATCCACTAACTTTCTCAGTGACATTCAGAACATGAACTAATTTTGAGAGAATAAATTTGTAATACAAATGGGAGCAGAGGAGGTTTTTACTCTGTATTAATTTATATTTCAAAATCCATTACTTGTGCAGTTTACTTTCCAAGCTAATTCTAACCAGAGATGAGTAATACTGCTTTGGCAAGAGGATGTACATAAGATATTTCCATATGTTAAGCAGAAATACCAAGTACAGTGCATATATACAAGTAGGATGCAGTGAAAAATATTCTTAAGGCAGGTTCTCTAGCACCTGCTCCCAGACTTGTTCTCAGCTAATGACCTGGCGTCCTATTTCATGGAGAAAAGGAAATCCATCAGAAAATTTCCATAGCCTCCCACTACTATAGCTCCCCACCTAAAAACATCTGCACCCATCCACTTTGCCTTTGCTCCTTTTTCTATCAGTGAATTGTCTGCTTCCGTCTAAGGCCAGCCCCCACCTGTGCTTGGTCCTCATCCTCTCCTCACACCCCTCACTCCTCAATGTCCTCTCCTGGAGCATCACTACCAGGAAATAAGCATCCTCTTTCCTCTCTTACCTGAAACAAACAGACAAAACCCTGTCTTGGCTACTCCTTTCTCTTGGCTACCCCAGATTTCTCTGTTCCTCGAGAATTGTCTTGGTTCAGTTTCTAAGTCCTCTCTTCCTGTTCTTCCTCCGCTCAGTCTGACCAAACTTTCACCCACTATCCTTCTCATCCTCTCCATTACGTCTGTGTTGGATTCTCGCTGATCTTTGGACTAAACAGATACACTCCTTCCTCAGGCATTTGCTTTACTAAGTCCTGGCCTCTGACCCCAATTATCAATGGCTTGCTTCTTCTTGAAGCCTTTGTTCAAAAATCTCCAATGCAGTGAAACTTCCCTAATCTTTGTATTTATTTTTTAATTTTATTTTTTTATTGTTGACGTTATTACAGATGTCCCCAGTTTCCTCTCCTTTGTCCCCTTCCCCTGGTTTGTCCCTCCCTCCCGCCGCCACTACTTCCCTCCCCCCACCCCTGCCTTCACCACTTAGTTATCTATGTCCATGGGCTATGCATGAATATATGTTCCTTGGCTAATCACGTGCAGTCCCCTGCATCCCCCACCCCCTCTGAGATCTGGCAGTCTGTTCCATGTATCCATGCCTCTGGGTTTGTTTTGTTTGTCAGTTTGTTTTGATCATTAGATTTCCACATATGAATGAGAACACATGGTGTTTGCCTTTCTCTGACTGGCTTATTTTGCTTAACATAATATTCTCCAGATTCATGTATCCATCCTTGCTGTCACAAAGGGTAAGAGTTCCTTCTTTTTTGTAGCCTCATAGAATTCCATTGTGTAAATGTACCACAACTGTTTTATTCATTCATATATTGCTGGGCACTTGGGCTGTTTCCAGACCTTGGCTATTGTAAATGATGCTGCTGTGAACATAGGGGTGCATATATTCTTTTTGATTAGGATATAGTTTTGGGGCTTCTTAGGATATATTCTCAGAGATGGAATTACTGGGTCAAAAAGCAGTTTCATTTTTTATTTTTTGAGGAAATTCTATACTATTTTCCATAGTGGCTGCACCAGTCTGCATTCCCACCAATACTGCACTAGGATTCCCTTTTTTCCACATCCCCAACAGCACTTGTTTTTTGTTGATTTATTGATTATGGCCATTCTGGCAAGTGTGAGGTGATATCTCATTGTGCTTTTCATTTGCATCTCTCTGATGATTAGTGACAATGATGCTGAGCATCTTTTCATATGTCAATTGGCCATCTCTATATACTCTTTGGAGAAATGTCTATTCCGGTTATTTGCCCATTTTTTAAAAGATTTTATATATTTATTTATTTTTAGAGAGAGGGGAAGGGAGGGAGGAAGAGAGAGAAACATCAGTGGGTGGTTGCCTCTCATGCGCCACCTACTGGGGACCCGCCCTGTAACCCAGACATGTGCTCTGACTGGGAATTGAACCCACGACCCTTTGGTTCTCAGGCCTGCACTCAATCCACTGAGCCACACCAGCAAGGGCTATTTGCCCATTTCTTTTTTTTTTTAAACCTAAATTTTCTTTTTTTAAAGATTTTATTTATTTATTTTTAGAGAGGAGAAGGGAGGGAGAAAGAGAGGGAGATACGGCAATGTATGATTGCCTCTCACATGGCTCTCATTGGAGACCTGGCCTGCAACCTAGGCATGTGCCCTCACTGGGGATCGAACCGGGACCCTTCGGTTCCCAGCCCGTGCTCAATCCACTGAGCTACACCAGCCAGGGCAATTTGCCCATTTCTGAATTGGATTGTATGTCTTCCTGCTGGTGAGTTGTATAAGTTTTTTAATATATTTGGAAATTAACCCCTAATAATCTTTTTATTTAAAATCGCAATGTTCCTTCCCATCCCTTCATTCTGTTATCCCCTTTTGCTGATTTATTTTTACAGGATATTTATCACATTCTAAAATAACCTATTACATATTTCATTTTCTAAATAAAGTCCATTACAGGGTTTTGAGGATTTGAATGTTTAACAAGCAATGTGGATATAGGTCTCCTCTGCAAACGAACTAAATGGCCCATGACAAGGAAAGGCTGCTGGGGGTAGAAGTCCAGGCTTGGGATCCAGCCCTGACGAACTCTCTGCTTACTATAAACTGTGTGGTCTTGGGCTATCTACCATCTCCTAGTATCTGTTTGCTCATCCATAAGTGTGGATAACATACCTAAATCATTCACTCAGCGAATATGGACGGCAGTCTTAGGCCAAGCAACATGCTAGGCCAAGAGAGTCCTGAGTGGGACAGATGTGATTCCTGCCCTCATGGGGCTTGGAGTCTAGGGAGGAGGTAGGTATTAAACAATAATCCTAGAAAGAAATCTAAACATCACAGACACTTGACTGTATAGGAATAAATGAGCTGACTTGTAAAGTGCCTTGTTTGTAATTAGTTCTACGTCTCTACTTGTCTCCAACTGTCACTGCCCCACTTTAACCTCATTTTCACTGACAGGCATACCCTACTTGGTATCCTACCAACTTAGTGTTCACACTTGATTGCATCTTACAATCTCATAAGATATCTTTTAATAAGAGCAACTTGGGCCATGTCTAGAATTTCTGATTCAGGAGGTTGGTGATATAGCCCCCCACCTGCACTTTCACCGTCTCTTAGGAAATTCTGATGCAGAAATCTCCAGACCACACACTGAGAAGTGCTGCTTTAGAGAAATCATTTTATTGTCTCCCTTTTAAATAATAGGTTATAAAAATATTTTAAAGTCATGTCATTCTGAAGTAAATTATGCTCTCCCAGAAGCCCTTTAGTCTAGGACTTTTGCCTCACATTAATAATTTTAATGATCCTTAGAGTCTACACATGCACTATCTAATCATACGAGATTCTCAATCTTAAAATAACTCACTGCCCTGAGGACACCTTTTGTTGTCTAGTAGCTTGATTGCAAAAAAACACTTGAAGATTTTTTAAAATGCCATCCATTTTCAAGGCTCAAAAGTGAAGAACAGCAAAGAAAACTACAACCAAAAAGAAAATTGATCTAAGGGAGCCATCTTACCACAGACACCGAGAAGAGCCTACAGCAGATGGTGCCGATGGCTGCCATGCGGATTCAAATGTGAACATACTTTTACTCCGTTAACATAATTATGCCAAGGAAAGTAATTTTGAAGTATGACATGTAGCCATGTTCTGTGTGATAAGGTCATAAACCCACACAGTATTTCTTAATAAGGAGTCATAAGTTAAGTTACATATTGCCCAATTCAGAATTATTGAGGGCCAGAAAATCTGACTTGTGCATTAAAAGCGAAAGCAAACTGATGACAATTTATTATGTGTCTTCTAAACTACATTAATCTTACCTTTCCCAACAGCATGGATGAACCTGGAGAGGATTATGCCAAGTGAAATAAGCCAGTCAGAGAAAGATAAATACCATATGATTTCACTTATACAAGGTCTGTCTGGAAAAAGTCCAGCCATTGTTAATAATAACAAGAACGGTTTGTGTAACATTGATGTAACCTGACAGCCAAGGAGAGTGGACTGGAATGTACATGAGTGAACAATGACAACTTCACTGTACTAGTCAGTGCGGATGGTAGACGCCATTGACTGAACCTGTGTACTGTGTGTCCATTGCATTAAAAATGAATGAGTGAGTAGAGCAACAAATCTGCATTACATTTTGCATTAAGCTTGAACATTCATCCATGGAAACTATTTGGGTACTTCAGGAGGCCACAGCTGTGAGCAACTGGTGATTGACAGCTTCATTACAACAACATGCCCGCTCATGCATCACGTCTCATGCAAAGTTTTTTGGCAAAACATCAAAGCACGCAGGTGACTCAGTCCCCCTACAGCCCAGATTTGATGTCCTGTGACTTCTGGATTTTTCCAAAACTAAAATCACCTTTGAAAGGGAAGAGATTTCAGACCATCATTGAGATTCAGGGAAATATGACAGGGCAGCTGATGGTCTCTGGGAGAACTGTGTAAGGTCCCAAGGTGCCCACTTTGAAGGGGATTGTGGCGTCATTGTCCTGTGTACAATGTTTCTTGTATCTTCTTCAATAAATGTCTCCATTTTTTGTATTACATAGCTAGATACTTTCTGCACAGACCTCATGAATTTTCCCTTTTCTTACAGAAATTATAACATAATATACATTTTATACACACTGATTTGCAACCTCATTTCTCCATTTAGTAGCATGTCTTAAAAACTATTTCCTATTATTACATTTTTTTAAAAAAGGAGCTTCCACATTTCTTAAAATTCAGATGTAAAGCATTTCACTATATGGATATGCCACAATTTAGCTAGTTAGTGTTCTACTCCTAAGAATTTAGATTATTGCAGCCTTTTGCTATTACGAATAATGAGGCCATGAGTAATTTCAGAAATGCATCATTTCTAGGTATGCAATTATCTCTGCAGGATAAATTCCTAGAAATTAAATTGCTAGGTCAAAAGACCCAAGTACTCGTAATTTTGATAAGTATTCCCAAACTGCCCTCCATAGAGGGTATATCATTAAAAACCCTAAGACATACACAGGAAGGAATAAGGAAGATCTACACCAGTGAAATTGAAAGGCTTCTGAGAAATACACGCACAGAAAGACGAGAATAGTCCACCTCCCATGCAGCATTCTTCCTGAAATAAGGGCAGATGAACATGCTAAACACACCATGGGAGTACAATCAGCACAATCCAGATGGTGTGAAACTCCGCAGGACAACTGATTCCATTTCAACAGAGAAATGTAGAAATAAAAGTCAGGGAGGCAGGGAAACAGATGGCTTAAAAGAGATTTGAGAGACATATTAACAAATTACAATGCCTGTAGTTTATTTGAATGCTGGTTGAAACAAACTGTACAAATCATTTATGTTATTATAGGACAATTGGGAAAAAAGAATAGAATAAGTGGAAATTGGTAACTTAGTTTTAGAAGGAATATTCAATATCTTAAACATACCAGTTCTTCCTATATTATTCTATACATTAATTGCAATTTCAATAAAGATAGCAACTTTTAAAAAATACAAGCTATTTTTAAAAGTTATGTAGAAAAAGAGAAGCAAAGAGCAAGGAAAATTCTGAGGAAAACGTAGTGAGGAGATACTAAAGAGGATTAAAAAGCTACAATAATCAGAAGAGGGTGGTAAAAAATACAATTTGGTATATAATAAAGTTTGGCATGTAAAATCAATGGGGTAAGAGACATTTTTCAGGACCTATAAAGAAGATGATTACTTTGTACTTCAAATCAAAATAAATTTCAGATGGATCAAACTTTAAACCTGAAAATGAAACTTTAAAATTCCAGGGAGCAAACATGAGAATTTAAAAATGTATATCCATAAATGTGTTGTGTGCTTCATATATAAACAAGTATGTGTATATACATATATATATATATAATATACATATCTTGCATATACGTATGTATAATATTTATAAAATTGTATGTGTATCATACACACCTACACATACAGTGTTGAAACAAAGAAGGCTGAACTGTGACAAAGACACAGGAACCGTTAAAGAAAAGATTGATAAGGATTTTTATTTAATCTTTTATTTTTAATTAAAAGATTTTCCAGACAGATATAGCATGTTGCATATTGAGATATCTCTGGAAGATAACATTAATTGATTCCACGAAAGAGAAATTGGCTGGCTAGGAAACAAGAGAGTGTGTGGGAAAGAGAATCTTCACTGCATGTCTTTTTGTATGTCTGTAAATGATTTGCCTATTACACTTTTTTTTTAGTTAAAAAGTTTGTCTTATAATGCATTATATACATAGCAAGTTAATATCCCAATTAATATACTTTATGTTTAAAGATTGATATACCGTTGTTTGTCATAGATAGAAGCCATATGTTAGAGTTACATGTCATGAAAACATTAATACCTTGCCAGTAGGGATGCCAGTCTAGAACTGAGATGGACAACTGTGTGTGTGCACCACACACACACACACACACACACACACACACACAGCATTTCATCAGAGTCAGTCTGGTATAGAGAATTCCTGCCCAACAGAAGCTGCATGGCATGGTAAACAGGGCAAAGGATTGAAGCCTTCAGACAATAGTTCAGATCCCCTTTTTATTCTTTAGTAAACATACGCCCATGGTAAAATATTGTAAACTGACTAGTTTCAGTTTCCTAACCTACACAACAGGGTTACTTTCACTTACCTTCTGGCTTGTTTCGAAGATCAGCAATCATTTGTATTATGTTAGATGCCTGGTCATTATATTATTTCAACTCCAGAATTCCATGAATTAGTTGGTTCCTGGGGGTGGGGGGAAATTGGGGTCAAAGGATATTTGTTTTAGGGGAAAAATTTCTTTTTTTGCTATTTTGAAACTTAGATATTCCTATCACCTTCTTGAATTTTTTTAACAATTCTCTGCTTCAAGCTCCAGCCATTCACATGCAGACTCCCTGACTGGCATGTTTCCGTGGGTTGGGTATCACCCCTTAAACTGAAAGGTCCCGGTTGCATTCCTGGTTGGGGCACATGCCTGGGCTGTAGGCCAGGCCCCCGCTTGGGGGCGTGCGAGAGGCAGCTGATTGACGTTACATGGATGTTTCTCTCTCCCTCCTTTCTTTTCTTTCTAAAAAATAAATAAATATAATCTTAAAAAAAAGTTGAGAACTGTTTAATTTTATTCAGTTTACTCATAGACGTTCTTGTCTCTGAGATAGACTCTGATACATACTCGGAGTCACAAATATATTCTCTGAAATTCCTATGGCACAACTAGCTTTAACTTTCGATAATTAAGATTTGTGAGAAGCAGCCCCCAAGATGACAAAACGGAAAGAGGACACCATCCCCTGCACTTTCCCGTGACTCCTCTGAGACCCTCAGTGAGCTGAGGAGAGCAGTGAACTTTCATGGTGTACTGGGCCGGGCCGGAGTGTGGTGCCCGCGATATGAGATCCATAAACAATTCTTCCCATTTACCTACCCAATGATGGGAAAAGCCTTAAGCTGCTATAAGGAGCTTGATAAAGGACAATAATGGACAATTTCCTGTCAATGAAGACTGTTAAACTCGGAAGAGATTCAGGAGAAAATAATTAAACCCATTTCTCTCCAGATCTATGAAAATAGGGTCATTGATTCTATTTGGATTGGTTTAACTTTGCCAGTGGAAATATATAGATCTCCTCCCTTTTATTCCCTATCCAACATTAATGTTGGCTGATTTCCTTTTTTTAAGATTGTATTTTTATTTAAATTTTTATTTTTCAATTGCAGTTGACATTAAATATTATATTAGTTTCAGCTGGACAGTAGTTAGATATTTATATAATTTATGAAGTGACCTCCCTGACATCACTTCATAAATTATAAGTCTAGAACTCACCTGACATCACTCATAGTAATACAATATTATTGATTATATTCCCTACGCTGTACTTTCTAAGCTCATGACTATTGTGTAACTGCCAATTTGTACTACTTAACCTTTTTCACCCTCATTGTGGTTTTGATTTACGTTTTGATTGAATTTATTGAGGTGACATTGGTTAATAAAATTATATAGGCTTCAGGTGTACAATTCTATAATGCATCATCCTATCACCTGTATGTTGCCTTGTTTGTTCATCACCCCAAGTTGATTTCTTTGACTTCTCTTTCTACACACTTCCTAAAGGTGTTCCTGTCTCATAGATGTGGTTCTGAAAATTACAGGGAAACGTAACAAGAATACTTTCATAGATCCTTTTGTATCTACTTACGTTTTTCTTGATTGCCTATACTTTGCAAAAAAATTACAAGTGATCTTTTCAGTCATTCACAGTGATGAACAGGAAGAGGAAGCCAGAGTTTCTTTTTAGAAATCCCCTATGACAGTGGGTGTGGCAGGTTTATAAGTAGAATTTTAACAGGTAGATATTTTTAGGGTAGCAGTAAGACAGCATGAGTCGATTTTGTATTTCAAGTTAATAAGAACATTTTTTAAAAAGCAGTACAATTATTTTTGACACATTCTTTTTCACTTTCACTTTCCCTGTGGTCAGTAGTCCTGCAAAACACCACTTAAAAAGTAATGTATGAGCCCTGGCTGGTGTAGCTCAGTGGCTTGAGTGTGGACCTGCGAAGCAAAGTGTTGCTGGTTCAATTCCCAGTTAGGGCACATGCCTAGGTTATGGGCCAGGTCCCCTTTGGGGGGCTTGCGAGAGGCAACCACACATAGATGTTTCTCTCTCTTTTTCTCTCCCTTTCCCTCTCTCTAAAAATAAATAAATTAATTTTTAAAAAGTAATGTATGTAGCTTCATTTCCCCAGACTATACTAAGGGGGGGCACTAGTATTTTGTGTTTTTTTCTCTTTTAAGGAAAGCCATTTAGGTTGGTATTTTTATCACTTAGAGAGCTTTTTCTCTCAGTTTGTAGAATTTCTAAACAAGGTGAAAAAAAAAGAATTCTAACAGAAAATCATAATATAATTTTTCCAAATTTCTAAATTAGTGTGTGTGTTTAAAATATGAGATAGTGTGTCTTCTCAAACAAAACATTGAAACAATTGTATGAAATACAAAGTAGCAAAAACAGCATATGAGAGTTCTATTCTTCAGCCTGACAGACAGTAAAAGCTCAGTAAGTAGTAGATTGAAGCATAGGAAGTTGCTGATATTTGACCCCTTTAACATACAAAAATGGCAATTCACAGGATTAGACCTAGTATTGATATTCTTTCTCATCTACCTTGGTGTCAGAATCCCTTGAGCCTAAACCGTCTTACTAAAAGAGCACTCAGATCTCGAAAATATACTTAGCTAATGTAAGAAAATAGATTTGTGTGGTCTCAGTAGACATTGACACAAGGTGAACTATGTATTTCATCTCAAGAGAGTTTCAGGATATCCTCAAACTCTCATGCATGATTTCATTAAGTCAGGGAAGAGGTTAAGCCAAAGAAACAAAACAGCAGCAGCGGTGAGGGGATGGATGCGTAGTGTGGAGAGACAGAATCCGAAAATGAAAGAAAGACAAGACAGAAACACAGTCAATACAACCCACATCCAGTGTAATGTAATGATTGATATAAACACCGAGTAGCTGGGGTTCATACACTTTGGTGCATCTGGGCAACACCCTAGTATTATTTTACAACAGTGTACTTACAATTCTCACTCTGCATTATCAAGACAGGTTTAAAACTGGCTTCGAATACTCTCAAAGTCATTGTGTGAGAGTTTTTCTTTAGGTCTGTGCACTAAATAACCTCCTGAATATTTTACCTCATTTCCCAGCCCTTCAGGATATACCCAAGCATTAGTAAATGACTGGAGGGTGAGTCAGGCTATCAGTCCATCCAGGCTGCTCCTCCTCCCATTAGCAAAATAATTGAGAACAAGCGTTAATGTCTAGGTATTTTTAGATTTTCAGGGACATGGCCAACTTTTTAAAACTTTATCATACAAGTGCCATTTTAATATTAAAAGGTTAGAAAATCCAATATTTTTAAAGCTCTGAATAAAGCTGGGTATCTTTTTGAACAAGGCAGACTCAACACATGAAGAAAAATACCAGAAAGGCACATATCTTCTGTCATCCTGTTCTCTCTGTCTCCCTAGGGCCTGACATGTGGTTGGCAAGAACAAGTATTTATTGACTGAATGAGTGAATGAATACAATTCTAGGTATTGCATTCATATTTGAATTTTATCAGTTTTAGCATCTGTCGTAGCTGATTATACATCCTTTGTATACAAGAAATTGTTCAGTACAAATGACTGTTTCCTTACCTTGAAAATGAGATTCTAGACAGGTGTTTCCAACAGGAGCATGCTACAATTTTATAAACACCTAAGCACACAGGCTGGGGAAGATTTCTTACAACATTAATGGGTAAACTAAAACCATTAATGCCTGGCTGAGTTCCAAAATGGCCTTGGGCCACACATGACCTTGATTGATGATGACTTTTTAACGGGTCCCTCTGAAACTACTCCCTGAATTTTGCCTTGAGACGTGCGTGTCACTTGTTTAGCTCTCCTGACAGTATTCCAAAGGCAATCCTTCACTGGCAAGCACAGAGGCTCCGGGGTGATGCCAAACAGAAAATGCATCACCATTTTATGGAGAGCTCAAATCACGCTTCCAGGAGGGACGGGGACCCCCCAGCTTACTGGTCCCGGTTAGCATTAGCTTTGTTTTTCCCAGCAGTCACCAGCTTTAACCAAAAGCCTTGGAATTCCAAATACAGCCTCTTTCTCAGGTGAGATCTTCTAAAGAAAGGGAATATGGTTTGAAATAAAATATCTTAGATAAGAAACATCTTTTGTGAGGTTCATGCTACTAATTTTTCTGTTTTTGTTTTAAACGCTTGTATTATGGGCTGTTTGGTCAAGAACCAATGTTATGAAGAGTAGATCTGTTTAGCCTACTTCTAGCCCTGCACTGTCAAACATGCTAACCACTAATCTCATGTAGCTATTTACATTGACATTAGTCAAATTTAAATAAAATTTAAATTTGTGTTTCTCCCTTGCTCTAGCCACATTACAAGTACCTGATAGCCACAAATGACAGGTGTATATATGTAATATTACTATCACCACAGAAAGTGCTGTTGGGCCACACTTTTCCACCTTTTTGAAGGACACAGAGTAATCAAGTATTTTGGCTTTTACGTTTATAAATTTCTCTTGCCCTCTAGAGGGCAAAGGTTTAACCAGAGATTTATTTGTTCAGCCTCTATTTATTGAGTCAAAAGAATTTTCCAAGAGGTTATCTTTGCTGTGAAATGTTCTTATAAGTGAACAGAGATGCGGGGCTGCTGCCCACCACGCATAAAGTCTGGAGGCAGGACTTTGGTGAAAAAGGACAGGAGTCTTTTATTCAAAAGCTACACAATTTGGGGATAAGGGCAGGCTTCTGCCTCAGAACCCATTCCCTCTAAAACACCCCCAAAAAGTAACCTCTCCACCTTTGCCAAATTAGTTCAAACCTTGTGCCTGGAATTCCTTCTCCCATGTAAAATACTGTCCTTTGGGAAAGGCAGGTGGTTTAGCTGGTTCCTGGTTGCAGTCGGGCTTCAGGGTCCCTTCCCTCTCCTCAGGGATCTCTCCAGATCCACCTGTATCATTCTCGAAGTTTTATAGCCCCTACTTTTTACTAGATGTGTCCCAAGGTGGTTATTGGGAAAATTCAAATCTCCTTGGAAGCTTTAGGAACTGCCAAAGAAAAGGAATCTTCTAAGTCACAATTTATCTCTTCATTCCAATGCACCTCTTCTTGAGGTTGAGGAATTCAGACAATACATTCGTATATACCAAAGCACTTCAGAAATTCCAGGGATTTTTAGCACTATATCTTCCCTTGGTTGTTTTTCAGCATTTCCAGTATTGGTTAGTCCCTAGATGAACAGGCCACCATAGACTCTTCTTCCAATCCTAAACTTCCTTTTGGATGCTTGTAAAATTCCCAAGAACTTTAGACATGTAGCATGACCAGCTCAGCTCAAGCTGCTATGTGATCAGTAGTTCCAAGCTGCAGAGTTCTGCTAAGTCACTTTGGGTACCACCGGTATGTTACCAATTGAACCAATAATTAAGGACTATACCGTGATTAAGAAAAGACTAATATTCCAGTTCTTTTCTACTCTGATTATTTGAGTATCCCATGAAAATAAGTAATTCCTGAAAGAAAACCTTTAATTTTAAAGATTTAAAAATTTAAAGAAGAATTGTTTTTAAAAGGTTATAATCATGAGTCTAATACAAATATAAAAATATCAAAATAAAAAGATTTTGTTGCTCATTAATTAGACAACCAATAAGATGTTATAACCATTTATGAGATAATTCAAAAAGCAGATGAATATATATAAGCCCATCTGAAATACTGAAATATATTTGCTTAATAGATGCAAAACTGGTCAATATCCACAGAGCAATAACCAGTTGCACTCAGGCATACATGGACACCATTGTTTTTGTGGACAAGAATCATTTGCATCACCAGAATTTTTCTGAGGTTTAGAGAGTTGTAATATTGTTCAAAAACAACAAAGAGCCCCAAACCTATAGGGTTATAACGTGGAAGGCTATGTTCTAGAAGAGATAATGCATCATTTTTCATAGAAGACACCTACTAATCATCTTGGTCCATTTTCAAGTCTTTCATATTTTTTTCTGGTAAATTAAATGTTTATAGGTTACTCTCTCTCCATAATGCTATAGCCTTGATTTATCTTTCCATTTCCTTGTTGTTTGAGAGAAATCTGGTGAGCTATCCTTTTTGCTTGATTCAATAAAACAGGAAAAAGAACATAAAGATGTATTTTATTGAAAAGTGTAAGAGAATATAGGAAGAGTCACATTGGGCTGAATAGCTGGAGGGAGAAGCCAAAGGAAGAGAAAAAGATGAAAGGATTAAATCTATATCATAATTTAATAGATGTTGAGATTACAAAATTGAACCTCCTTATGTCCTTTATTTCTTTGGTTCTGACCCCTTGATTTTAGACACACCTCAATTTAATAACACCATTTCTGAAAGAAAAATTTTGAAGGAAAAAATTGTACAGTCCTTTTTTAAAAAATAGCACAATGGAGTATATTTATTCATACGCTAGCACCTTATGCCCTTAATAACCAGATAGAAGCTTTCTTAACTCTTCTGAATCACTTTTGGCCACCATTTGTCATTCATATGACATGATGCTTTTCCTATGCATTTCCTGATCAAAAACTTTTTAGTGCCTTTGTGATTGAAAATATAATCTTAAGTCATTTCAAAATATGCCTTTGGTGTATTCTCTTCATTTCCATTTGATTATTTGATTACTAGTCCACCCCTGCACCCCTACCCTCCACACATTTATCAGGAAGCTTTGACAGCTGAGTACCTGAGCAGCAGTCTTTCACGAAGTATGCATGGGTCATTCACCTTTTCCTGCATTCAAAACACTGATTTATTTTTGAGAGATTTGGCAAATTCTTCTGCCTCTAATTGTGTTGCTTGACATCCAACAGAAAGTTCTTTTGTATCTATGCCAAGGACAAGAGATTTCTCTCTGGCACATATTTATCTGCTTCCCTGTGTCTTCTATTCTTGGAAACTTTGTAAAACATTTGGTTGTTGTTTTACAAGAAAGTCAGTTGGCTCATTTCTCAAGTGATGAATACTTGCATAACTTATAATAAATTTACACCTACCTTTCTGTTCTCTTCTGCATATGTGGTTCTTTTTCTTTTCAGTCCTTTGGGGACAATTCTGGATCCAAGTGTAAGCAAAGACTTAACAGTGGGAGGCAGCTCTGATGGAAATAAGTCAACTGAGGAAACAACGATAAACAAGTAGCCAAAAGTTCATAGCTTGTCTCTCTGAGGACGAGCTGATTTCTTTGGACATTGATTATAAGATTCATTCCAATTTCAGATAAATTAAACTTATGGCTTGGAAGCAACACCATGCATGTTAGAATTGAGGAAATTTGCAAAACTGCACGTTAACATACAGATTGTTTCAGAAGGTAATAACTCTTTTGTGTGCGTGTGTGACAGATTCCTTGACAAATTTCTCCACTTCATGGCTGCTGCTCTAGGTTAACCCTTTTTCTTAGTAAGTCAGGAAACAAAGGCCTGGAGACTTCAGTCTGTTCTAAATTTCACCAAGGGAGCTAGTGCTAACTGAAGTTAGAACATGGTTTCCAAGCACTTAGTGCTAAAACATGAAGAAAAACAAAGGCAGTGAAACTTCAGGAATTCAAATACCTGTATATCCACTTTAAAGGACTGTCTTATTTTCCTGTTGAAATGTTCCTTCTTTTCTGTGACTGATGTATTTTTTCTTTTGCAGAATTATAAGAGGCATTATTTTTGTTAATTTTTTTTGCCCCAACCCAATGCTTTTACTTGGTAAAATAAAAATTTAACAACCCTATATTGGTTCCCTCAATTTTAAAAATCACTAGTCTTTTACAGACAAAAATCTAAGAATTAATAGTCCAGAGGGCTTCAAAACAGTGTTCTTGGTATTAAGCATTAATTCTTAGTGATTTCTTGTGGTCATTTCGCTGGAGAAAAGACTTTCTTCAGCCATTATTCTCTCCTGCTAAAGAACACCTCCCTTATTTTCTCAACTCACAATTTGAAACCTTTTTTAGATAATAATCATTGGGTTACCAAAAACAAAGCAAGTTCTATTTATGAATAATCCATCTCTATAAATAAGATTAACTACTAAGGAAGTTTTGAAAAGGCCATCTTTTTTACTGTGCTAGCTTTCAGTTTTATGATTCCTCACGCCTCAATTACAAGAAGATTTACTTCCCTGACCTGTTTCAAATGAAGCATCTATTCTAAAGCACTCGATATACACACAATACCCACAGCCTACTCTACCATGGGCAATAAGGAAGAGAAGTGCAAGAATTAGTGGTGGTCTATTTACAGCTAAACCGCTTCTCCCTTGTCTAGCACAACAGCACTGTCGGCTCCTCTTCTGGTGTACCGCAGACCCTCGTTTTTATGTAAAGGTGTTCCATTCAGTAGCTTGAAAGTAATGAATCTACAAAGTAATGCTCTAAGTGCGAGTAACTCATTTTAGAATGTGTTATGATGATTAATGGTGGGGACCTGGCATTCTGTAGACTAATGTTAATACAGTAACATTTGGGTAGCAC